>CM060692.1:111452526-111486000 GCA_030686995.1 Artemisia argyi | reverse complement strand
TTGTAACAAGTCTAGAAGTCCATGCTATCTTAAGTTCCCATTTATTGCACATAGACACACATTAGGATCCATCAAATACTTCATTAATGTTACCACCTACATATAATTAAGAATATACATGGTGAAGTTTATTGTTTCCTAGTCCATATATATTACTTGCTTGATGAGTATGTTTACATGCTAGATGAAATTACTTGATTGCTTAGTCTCTTTAATTGACATGTTTTGAATAAATATCTATAACATGCATAATTGCCTCAAAGAGTTGGTCTTTCTTGAAACTAAACCTGAAAACGTAACCCTTTTTACAAATTTCTGCTAAAACCCCATTTCTGGTAATCTGGGAACCACCAGATGGGTGGCCCCCTTAAATCATAAGGCGGCCCCCTTAATATTTAAGGGGACCTGCCCCTATTTAAGGGGACCGGCCATCTGATGGTCAGGATTTCAGTAACTTTTCATTTTCTAGCCCATTTCATCCTATACATCCCAAAATTCACAAACACATCTTATTCCAATCCTTCCAACAAATTTTATCTATCCTTAATCCCACCAATCCTACACTATAAACACGCCCATTCCTCACAATGTCCTCATCTCATCATGTCCTCTCCCATCAAACCAAAACCAAAAACCTCAAGGTTAGCTAAGATGACCGAGAAACCCGTTTGGAGAAGACCCCCTAACATCCATAAAAAGCTCATCGAACCAAATGATGTTGTCAAACATCCAACACCAAATTCCTCCTATGTCTCCAACTATACACACAACCCTCAAGCTCACTCAAATGAACCATTTCTCAATTCTCATAATGGTCAAGCATCCACCTATGCTCCCAATTACATACCTACATTTCATCCATTTCCTTTTGTTGAAAATTCTCAACCTCCAAACAATAATCAACATTACATCCCTAACACCTCACTCTCTTTCCCACCAACATTACAAAATTCCTCCATCATCATCTTCCTTTGAAACCTTGAAGTTTTGTGAAGAACTTGACCAACTCCATGATCTTCATGACCTCAATACTATGCACCTTGCACAACGCAATTTGCATTATTCACCTTCCTCTCCATACTCAAATTGCTTACCTCACTCGTCCTCACCCAATTCCTCCACCCGCATTTGTTCCCAACTATACTCCCAATCCTCAAGCTCATTCCAATAAATCCTTTCGCAAACCTCATCATAATAACCAACCATCCATCTTTGCTCCTAAAAATACACCTTCATTTCACCCAACTATTCCTATGTTGCATGTCCAAATATCCATCCCAAATAACAACCACACTCCACCATCATCACCTTCCTCCGAACACTTGAAGTTCATTAAAGAACTCAAGGAAGTCCATGAGCTTAGTGTTCTTCTTGCTCTACATCTTGCTCAACACACCTTGGATTAACCTTCTTCTATCACCCTACAACTTGAACCAAGTTGAGAAACATGTCAACAATTGTTCTTGTTGCATTTTTCTCCAAAACCAAACCATTGCATTGAATAAACACTTCACTTGGATTGAGTATATTACCACTAGATCTCATCCAACACCCTCACTTGAACAACATCGAAAACCTAAATCAACATCTTCCGCTCCTAACTCTCCACCACCAAACTCTCCAACATCCATGCACCCAAACATATACCTACATTAATCCAACAACCTTACCCTAACTCAACTACTTTCATTCCAAACACTCCATCATCAACCATCTAAGCATACTATATGCTTATGATTTTCACTTTCAAATAAGAATCAACCAACCTTTCGTTGCATGAAAGTCCGATGACTCTCTTTGGCAAATTAGGATCTTTTACTCATTACTTTAAATTAAATAATATATTGTTATGTGTCCTTAATATTTGTTTGCTATGCTTGTTGTTTTTCATATTTTGCTATATATGCTTGTGCTTCTAATATTTTTCTTGCAAGAATTCCATATCTTGTTTCCTTGGTGCCCTCGAACGAGGGAGAGCGCACATCAAGGGGGAGCTTTCATCGTGTCTAACTTCATTTATGAAGCTAGTCGGCATAACCTTTTTGATTATACAAAAAGGGGGAGAAGTGAATATAAACTCACTAAATACTTGTCTAAAAATTAATTTTTGATATAATGAGTTTAGGTTTTGTAATCATAAAAAAGGGGGAGATTGTTGATATAAATAATGCCTAAAAACTTTATTAATATTTTTCGATGTCTCTATGTTTTGATAATCACAAAACGTAAACCCATTAAACTAAAAATTATGACGTAAACAAGCATTTAGTAATAAATATTCTCTTTACATTCAAATCACTTAAGGTATGAATAAACAAAGTGTTTATTGCATTCTATGATCAAAAGAACATTTTTCTTAAACAATAGACTTTTTATAAAATGTCGCAAAACATTTTATTTCTTTTACAAAATCATTTTTGGAAATAAAAGAATATGTTTAAATCATTTTAAATATACAAATTCAAATTTTCAACCAAAAATGGTAAAAATGATCCAGAAAAACCTTCCCTACAAAAAGAAAAAGCTAGGCAACGTCTCCGGAGGGCGGCCCCTTAATTTACTAGGTACCCCCTTAATTATTAAAGGGACCGACACCCTAATTAAGGGGACCGACATGCTCCAGATTCCCCCCATCTTTGCCTATAAATACTGGACATTCCTTGCATTTTTTCCTCACCTTTTGCACCTCAAACTTTCTGATCTAAATCTTCTCTCTTATTCTTCTACATCCTTTGATCATATAATCAGAAGCTTTTGTATCCAAGTGATTCAAGCTTCTACCATTCAAGTGCAAAAGAAGAATACTTCTACTCATCAAGACAAGAAGTATTACAACTTAGTGTGATCCTTTCATCTAGGTTGTTTGTGTGTTATCATTTGTGAATCATTTATTCATTTGTGTGTAAGGTGTGTATACTAGTCAGATAGTTGTGAATATAAGTAAGTAGATTAGATTGGTGGGTTAGTTGGTAGAGTTGTGAAGAAGAAGTAGAACTAGAGCTAAGTTGTGAAGAAGTAGTGGTTTGAAGAACTAGAGCTAAGTTGTGAAGAAGAAGTAGTGGTGTGAAGAACTAGAGCTAAGTCGGGAAGAAGTAGAGGTGTGAAGATCTAGAGCTAAGTCGTGAAGAAGTAGTGATGTGAAGAAGTTGTGAAGAAGTCGTGTAGTGACTAGTGGTGTGAGATTGGTTCTAGCTACAATCAGGACTCGACATTTAGCTTAGTGTCGTTAATTGGTGTAAGCAAAAGTTGTGTAAGGTTTTCTCTGCTATAAGGGAGCTTGTTGACATAGTGAAGAAAACTCTCGAGTAGGTGACTCGGGGAGTGAAGTAGGGCAAGGAAAGTGTCCTTGTAGCCGAACAACTATAAATCCTTTGTCTCCCGGTTTGATCTTTCCATCTCTAACTTATTACTTAGCTTACTTACTTATCACTCGTATATAGCTATAATTGTCTATATTATGCATGTGTTGATTTCACATACTTAGTTTACATCATTATTATTTTTCATACTTAGATATAGTTTTTCATATTCTTCAAGATTTGAGTTCACATAAGATCGAATCAAAGATTTTAAAAGTAAACACAAGGTTTTAAAACTAAACTAAGTTTTAATAATAAATTTAAAAAGATGTAATTCAACCCCCCCCCCCCCATCTAGTTTTTCACAGTTTATAGAATCCTGGAAATTTAAAAATTCTTAAAATTTTCAAAAATTAAGTTTCGACAGAAAAAAAATCTAGAAAACCTATTGCTATAGTACTTGACGCCATCGAGTGTAAACCCTGACGCCGTCAGGATTGACCTGACAGTATTTTTACATTTTTTTCCTGGAATATTTTTGGGAAAACTCTAAGACCTAGAATGTCTGTAAAACATTCATTGTGACTCGATACAAGCATTTCACTCAAACAAACACACAAATACGATAGAATATATGTTAATCATCAATTGTTAACTTTTCATGTTTGAATTCGTTCTTTTAAACAAATATGAACTTCCTTACACTTATCTTTTTGCAATTAATACAAGGTTAAAAACAAAATAAAGCATTTTCACAAATTATACTCGAAATTCGTAAGCTAAAAGATAAACAATGATGATGAAACATATATACGACACAAACGAAATAAAAATCAAACAAACAAACAATAAGCTTGGGTTGCCTCCCAAGAAGCGCTTCTTTATTTAAGAGTCTTATAGCTAGACCCAAAGTCATGGCCTATTACGTGACTCCGTCATTCTTCACGTTCTCACTACTATCCTCAATCTTAGTTTTATATTTTGGCCCTAATTGCAGACACTCTTTGTAAAAGCCAAGTATCTTCTTCATCACATAATCTACACCTCTTCTCATATCCTCATCATTCCTATAATAGACCAATTGCTTGAGTTCCTTTTCTAAGTTTGGCATTAGTCGGAATTGTTCAATCTTATACGGCATTTGGTAGGCAATCTCGTCGGTCTCATCCATAAACCTAACTATCCTTAAGGATGGGTCATAAGTTATTTTTGAGATTTCCACGATTTGATTTCCTAACACTACATGGGATAAATTAGGATCTATTGCCAAACTAATATCCTCCACCACCAAGAAATCTATCACATATGTGAGAAATTTCCTAGGAATATGTGCAATCTTTTAACACTTCCAATAAAATTGCTTCTTTTTCTAGGATTCTCGGGATCTTTTATTTGCTAACCCTATTTGTGTCTTTGGTAGATTTACTAGAAGGGTTTATCAATTGATTGTTAAGAGCCTTCAACAAGTTGTCAATTTTATTTGTCATCTCGCTTTGTTGTTGCTTGAAATTGGCTTCAAACTTTGACGAACGAGCTTCTTTAGATGACATAAAATTAGACATTCATCCTTCAAGATCATTGGAATTGTTGGACTGATTATTGTTAAAGGTACGGTTCGAGGCCAAACCGCTTGGTTGAAAACGATTAGGTGGATACGAGAAATTCTTTTGAGAAGAATTTTGGTTTTGTTTCCACCTAAAGTTTGGGTGATTTTTCTAAGAGGGGTTATCAGAATCATCAATAGTGTTTTGCTCGGGTTTCAAAGTGTACCACTTATCTCCCGCTCTGTCGATATGCAAGGATGAAGAATCCGCAAAAGCTTGTTCGGGGAGTTCTGTGCAATCAGGAGTGTAATGAGGACTACTATATAATTCACATGAAGAAGTGATTTTGTTCACTTGACATGTAGGTGTTGGAGCTTTGTAGGAACTTATTAGAAACTTGACTTGGTCTTCAAGTTCCATGATCCTACGATCTGGAATGCTTGATTTATTCGAAGGCAAGGATATCACCTTGACCAATTTGCTCAACTCGCGGGGTCATTCCAACATTCGTTGTCATAGAGAGCAAGATCTTCTATGATTCCACATGATTCTTCCGCATTCTTGTCACGTAGCTTACTACAGGCTGCTTGGTCCAATTTAAGTTTAGTGTGTTTATATAAATTAACCAGCGTACATTCTTTGTATTATTATTGGATGCGGCGGTTGTACTCACAATGTTTCTGCAAAGGAAAGCAAAGACACCCACTTCAATATTAGAAGTAATATTTTAGTTGGGTTACGACCGCTTCGTTTTCTTTTTGGGTGCAACCTCAGCTTCATAATTATCATCTTCCGGTGCCTCACTTCCAACAGGGTCTATTTCAGTTTCTGAGTCCTCATGATGCGTGTTGTGTCACGTTGTAGTATAGATGTGTTTATGCCTTATCAAGTTTTAAATTTATATTTTGCTGACTTATCCTATAACACACACACTAACGAGCATTGTACCCGATCAATATGTAGATAGTGGTAAGCAGAGTGTTGATCACTAAGAGTGGAACGTAATATCTAGTTAGTCTAATCAGTATTTTAATTCCTAAGTTAGTTTTACAACCTAATCTAACACAATGGGGGATTTAGCCTGAGAGACTAGCACGATTTGGTTTGATTAACTAAAACTATAAACAAAAACTAATGAGATAGAATTACAACGAATGGCAAACACGTACACAAATAGATAATATATACATATAAGAAGGTCTAACTAATAATTAAGTAGCTTGTCACTTGTTTTATTGCAAGTTTTATATGATGAGTATCATAATTTTATCTGTCTCGTTGGATCTTAAGTATAGGCGAGTAAACCCTTAATGGTTAATTATATCTAAGAATTAATTTACTAACTTATTAGGCTAGTGAACTACTCATGGGAGGAGGTATGACAGCCCCGAACAAGCCACTGATAGGCAAATATGTTATCAATGCACATATAAAAAGAACCAAAAAACATCATATAAACTTTAATCGATGGAAAAGCAATTCTAAGGGAGGGAATATGGCGGTCACAAGCCCATCAATTCTGATGGTTTAAAGCTTACTATTACAATAAAACAAAACTATTTAATAGAGTTAAATTACAAGCAGAACCTTCTTACTGCTTTAAGATCTTCCATGTGGTGTATCTTGTGTTGCCTTTTCATTGTTCTTCTTCTCCTTAGGGTTTATGTTGTAGCTTCTCTAGGTTTTTTACACGAAATTCGGCTGTATCTTGGGGTATTTATAGTTTCTGTCTTCAGATGCGGCGCATTTACTTAACTTCGCATGGGGTCCAAGATTAATATATTTTGGAATATTCGTACACAGTCTTCAGATGCGGCGTATTTTGAATCTTTATGCGGCGCATGTCTTTCAGTATCTTGGATTGTCGTTGGTAAAGTCTTGATAGTGATACGCCATATGTCAAAAGTGTAATGCGGCGTATCTGAGCTAGAACAAGTTGGTTCTTCTTCGTTGACTAAAGTTTCATATGCGACGCATGATAATAATCAGATGCGATGCATTCTTTAAAGTCAGGCAATGGTCTTTGAATTCATCTAAGTATGATGATACGGCGTATCTGTCTAGAATGATACGGCGCATCTCCTTTATTTTAGTACATTTTTTCCATTTTGATCATTTAGCTTCATAATTCATCCAAAATCATTAAGTTTCATCAATTGCTTGTTTTTACCTGAGAATTACTAAAGAAAATGATTAAGTATCAATTCTTATAGATAATATAATAAAACTAGTCAAATAAATAGAATAAATGATGACAATAAATGTACTTATTTGATGTCATCAAATATCCCCCCACTTAAACTTTACTTGTCCCCAAGTAAACCTTAGATTTAAACTTATGAAAATGTATCCTAAAAGATATTAGGACGTATCTTTATAATTAAGCACTTATTCATTTTATCATAATTGCACAACCAAACACTTAACGAACTAGAAATATAATATATCTCTCAATCTCTCAACTAATCCAATTCGCTCAATTGCTTGGTCTTAACGAATATTCTATCATAGGCTTGGCAAGTATACACATCTCCCCACTAAAGCTAAGGAATGGCAAGTCTAAAGCGGTAAAAAGGGTTTTGAGGCTTAGGGGTTAAACCTAGTTTTGTTCAAACATCTCCTTTATAAACTTAGTAGATCGTTGGCGCGAGTCCTCGACGTCTCATCTGACGGATGGTCACTAGTATGCTTCTTGGATCGCAGGCGCGTTATTTGCATAATGGATGGTCACCAAGTCACACACCAGATCACTAGCGTGTTATTTGATTAATCTAATACTCAGATGGTCACTACTTTATTCATACATTTAACATTATTACTTAGCCATCACCATATTCAGATGCTCGAAAACTAACAACGAATATAATAATACGGTTGGGTATGGAAAATAGTTGGGATAAAAATTGGTGTAAAATAAAAATAAATAAAACAAATAGATTAAGTCCTAATGTGTGGTTAATCACTTTCCCAACCATCCGATGAATAAGACTCATATCAACGAATAACTCGCGCTTTTGACACTTGTAACTCACGCTTTAGGTAGACACGAATTATACTCAATAAAAACTTAAACAAAGAATAAACCTTAGTTGGTGTTCCCATACCGGCTAACTCCCATTCAATCCATAAATATAGTACAATAAATAGTGGCGATATCATCCACTTAATACAAAACTTTACAATGTTGGTTTAATAAACTTTCAACTTTCTTCTTTCTTTTTCTTTTCTCATTTTTTCGATTTTTTTTAACTTTAATCTAAATGGTGTAAAATTTCACCACATCACTATCACAATAATTCCGGATAATTTTTTCTTTACTTTTCATAATTTCAGAAATAAAAGTAATAGTGAAAGTAGTAAACACACGAAAATAAAAAATACATTAATTACTTTCACTTCCAATTGCATTGTGCAATTTCCCGACCTAACCAAAGATAATGAATTACGCACACGAACACAGGTTATGCAAGGAAACACACTTTGCCTAAAGCAACAAACCACGGACTTTAATTTATAGGGTAGGCTAAGGTGTAAAGGTGAAACAAAACATTTTAACATAGGTGTAAGAAACGAAAGGAATAGCTTTGAGGGTTTTCTAGGGGTATCTAACTCTAAAGATGAGAGAAACCAAAGGGTTTATATGGGGGTTAAGTAACCAGCGTAGTTAGTTAATATCACATAACATATAAAGGCTATTTGGGTGTAATCCTAGAAATTTACTAAGTTAGACAAGTCACTCCAATTATATCAATAATAGTCATTATGGTGGTCTCGAATAGTATACAAGCCAAGTTCTGAAGTTTACAAGTCACCGGCACACTCATATATTTGTGGAATTTGGGGTAAATATTAGGAAACGGATACGCTCAATTCTCACAATTTTATATAATAGAAGTCATGTGTGAGGCTATGCAACTTAGAATTAACAAATACATGCTATTTTTTTTTAATTTAAGCATATTAAGCACATATTAACGCATATTGTTGAAAAATAAGGGCAAGTAACGTTCTAATTCTCCATCCCCCCCCCCCACTTAAGTTAAACAACGTCTTCGTTGTTTGTATTTAAAATTAAAAACAGGAAATAGAAAGAATTAGAACGGAAAACTCCCCTGAGATTTTCTCGGAATGATCCTCCATTATGTGTTTGTGAGCAACTTTTTATTTTCTGTGCATGGAAAGCGTTCAAACCTCCATGAATGATGTCTCCACAGAAAGTACAGAAATATAACTATACCACCATACTTAAAAATACCTGAGTAAGAAAGTCAAACTTGTACATAATTCATTAGTAGTTAGTGAACCTAAAAATTAAAAATTAAAATTAAAAACATGGGAATTTTTCTTCAGGTCAGTCGATACGCCGCATCCATGGAATGGGATGCGCCGTATCAAGCATGGAATTAATACGAAATAAAATAATAAAAAGGATAGGATACGCCGCATTTGTTTTACCAGATGCGCCGCATTTAATTACTAAACAGACTGAAAACAGCCTGTGTAAAATCTTTTTATAAGCCACAACATCTCTCACAAATTCACTCTGACAATTTGCTGAACTTAATGCCAGTCTCAATCATATGACCTTTAGAAACATAAATTGAAACATTAAATACATGAAGCATAATAATAATAATAATAATAATAATAATAATAATAATAATAATAATAATATCTAGTACATGCCCAAAAGAATATAAATGTAAATAAACATGTCCATGAATCAAACAAATAAAGAACTACTATGGAGGCTGATCATCGCTGGGAGGTATGGCAGTGTTGGCTACATCGGTCTTGGGGCGGACCCTGCATGAGTACGTAGTCATCCCTCAGACATATACATCACTAGGAAGGTGGTGGCTAATCCCATGCTGTACCATAACCTGACTAACACTTTCGACCAGCCAATTAACATCTCTCCTAACCCCAACAAGCTCTCCCCTCTGTGCCTCAATGGCTCCTCTCATCTGTCTCAACTCCTCCTCAACTCTCTCTAACCTCTGACCAGCTGTACGTGGAGTTGGTGGGTGTGGTGGTACTTAGGGCTCCTCCTGAGCTAGAATAGCAGCTCGGGCCCCCTGATCAGCCCCCTGCTCCGGCTTAGCCTCAACCTGTCTCATCGGACCCAACGAAACCCAAAAGTAATCTCCCATAATCACCTCATAAATCCCCAGCCTGTGCACAAGATAGTCTGCATCAATCGCTAGTAGCCTCGCTACGTCAACCTCAAACTCGGCAGGAGTCTCACCACTAAAAACTCCAAAATGTCTCGCTAATCGAGAAACAAAGTGACCCCAGTCATCTGGCTCCTACCATCTCTCCCTGGAGCTACCCTATGCAGATAGTGTGCTAAAAAGTGAGGGACATTCACCACGGGCCCATCATCCATGCTCCTTAGTAGAAAAAAATCCAAAGTGGTCACCTTCTCAGGTGACTGACCTCTACCAGTAATGGTCAAAGCAAGCAGACGGTGACATAACCTCCTCATAGGCTATCTGATGAGGGTGTATGATGGAGTAATAGAAGTGGAATCACCCCTAGATGAAATCCTATCCTAGTAATCACCCAGTAATCCTCTGTCAGGAACCTCTCTCATGTTATTAGTCCAATATATGGCAAACCCTATCGAACCTATCTCCTCCTTGGTGTGTGACTCCTCCCAAACCAACCAGTCAACCGTGTGCAGCTGATAGGCCCACCTGGGAGAAAGTGCAAGTTAATATTGACCGTGGAAATATAGAGAAATCCCCGGGTCGTTAAGTCCCAACGAGATTGAAATTGTATTTTTAAACGATTAGGAGAATGAGTAGTACTGAGGACAGTAACAAAAATGATTGGGGAATGATTACACTACTGATTGCTTGATATTTGGATAATATGAAATGACATAAACTATAACAGAAATACAGATATAAGCATAAAAGCACAAATTGGAAAATTAGATAACAAATAGAGAAAAGTGGGTTTTAACACGTTACAAACTACAGGGGGTACTTTTGAAACTTTTGAAAACTTAAAATTAAAAAGAAATTTGAAAATGAAAATGAAAATGAAATTATAAAAGTGATTATTATAATATTTAAATATTATTTAATTAATAAAACTATTTAAAATCTAATTTAAAACTTAATTTAATTTAACTAAAATGACAAGTATTACAAATTAACCTAAAAAATTACAAAAATAATTTCTAAACCTTAATTAGAACTTGAAGAAAGTATAAAAAATGAAAATAAATATTTTTATCTTTTTATGATTATTTTATAAATTAAAAACTATTTAACTTAATTTATCTAATTAAATTATTTTAAATTAATATTAATACTAAATTACCTTAGAAAATTATGATAAAATTTATAAAATTACTTAACCATTACAGGAATCCTACAAAATTATAAAAACTACTAAAAATTATATTTAAGGTTATTCCACTAATTAATTACCTGTTAATTTATTTAAGTCTAATTTAATTAAATAAAATAGGTAAATTAGAAAATGAACAGTGGAACTTATGAAAATATTTTCTAAAAGTCTTAACTACTTTATAAAACTTAGGAAAAATATAAAATTCTACTGTTGTTAAATAAAATGAAAGAAAACTATTTATTTACTAATATTACCTATTTAATTAATTAAATTACTTTTAATTCTAATAAATAGTAAACTGCTTAGGAAAAATCTAAGAAAATTATTTTAACTACTTAAAGGTACTAAGAAATTAAGAAAATTATAAAATTGGACAAGTGCTTATTAATAAGCTGAATTGAAAATTAAATAGATACTTTCTATTAAATAGAAGCTGTCACTATAATTAAAGTTTGCTTTTTCTGGGTTTTCTTTTATAAAACTATTAAAATACTTAAATAATGAAAGTTTTACAAAGAAAACTACTTTGGAAACTCAGAATAAGCACTGAGAGTGCTTATTAGCTTATACAGTTGACTAAAGTTGACCACACAAAGAAATAAGCTAATTTGGGTTATGTGGGGTCCACACTGGTTAAGTAAGGTTCACCTAAGTTACTTGAACTTGTTTGAGCAAGTATTAGCCAAATAAACAGTAAGAATAAGCTACAAGACCACAGTAAGCAATTCCAAACTTACTTTCTGAGACAGAAATGGGACAAAGTTTAGAGTTGATTCTAGGTGGGGTCCACTGATCTAGATGTCAAACAAAAGGTCAACTTGAGGGGGGTTGTAAGAACCAAGGTATGAGGTGTGGGACCCACTAGGGTAACCACAAATCACCACCAAAGTGGGGTGGGTGAAATAGGATATGAGTGCACAGGGGACTGGGTTGCCCTGCAGTCCACTTTCAGCTCTTGCACAAGCTTGAGAAAAAATCTTAAAAATCAAATAAGCTTTGATTCCTAGAGTCTAGGTGGTAGATTCTAACCACAAGAAGTTTCAAGTCCTGAATCCACTTCCTAAAATCTAGAAAATTCCACAAAATTTGAGTTTCTGCAAGACATGAGATTTTTGACTTTTTTTTTTTTTTTTTTTTTTTTTTTTTTTTTTTTTATGCCTAAAGTTGACTAAAATGAATTTTAACCTAGATTTATGGACTGATTTATGTTACTTAAGCTAAATGAAGTCTAATTTAAGCTTTGATATCAACCTATGAGTGATTATGAAGCTTTTAACACTTTAAAATTTCACAGATTATGAATTATGGGTGATTAAACAAGATTTTGACTTTTGGGTGTATGAGACCACAATTTTATGCCTTAATTATCCTAAATAACACTACTGCAGTCTGTTGAAACACAAATAAACATCAAACAACAACAAGAGCTTAGCTCACTAGCTTATTCCAAACACCCTAGATCCTAACTGATTTGAAGATTTAAGAGGTAAATGGCTTACAGAGCTTATGCCACTTATCCACAATGACTTATTATGTTGTATAAGATCTAAACAAGCACTTAGAAACAAAAAATTATGACAAGTAAACAAAATTACTACTTTAGACTATTTGACTGTTACAACTATGATTCTTGGTAACTAATAAATCTAATGAACAAGTTAACTATTTTAAGCAATAAAATACTTAAACAATACTGAATAAACACAATCAAGACAAATAAGCACTAATACAAGCTCACTATAGTAGAGAAAAAGAAATGGAATAGAAACCTTACAAATTGCTTTCCTGCTTGAAATCAAGAACCAAGGACAAAGAAACCTTTCCTAACATCCACCAATGGATACTAACCCAGGACCATCCATAATATGCCCTACTCCAACAATGATCACCATGAACCTTCCAGTTTGACTTTTGTTGACTTTTATGGTATTTTTGAGTTTTTACTACTAAACTGCTTTTAATAGTTTCTAATAGCTTTTATAAGCTATCTAGGAGCTTAAGTGAGCTTATCAGTCCAGTATATCACACAATAACAACAATTGAGCTTTTGAAATTTAAGAAATTGAAACTAAAATTGCATAAGATTGAACAGCCAAAGAAACTTGAAATTTATTACTTGGAAAGAGTTACAATACACTTAAGATGCTTAGAACACTGCTTAAAAGCTTAGGTTTACACTAGAAACTTGAAATTGCATTATACGACATACACTTATATAAAAATAAACTAGATATTGAACTCTTCTGTTTCTCTTCCTTTTATATGCTCCAATTAGGGTTCCTTGTGTGACTTTAAGCATTTCCTACTTCAATCTTGACCCTCCAATCTTCTGCATTGATCATAGCCGTTTAAATGAAAGTTGGCGCCAAAAGTCTTCCAATTTAACTTGGGGCCAAAGGTGAACAATTAAAGATTTTTGGGAGTATGTGGAGGTGTCAAGGGACAAATGGGAAGGTTTGGAGGCAAGTTGGGGTGATATGGAAGAAAACAGAGGATATGGTATGGTTTGGAGTGAAAAATGGTGGGAATGGCATTTAATGAGGATGTGGGATTGCTGTGAGGTGGAAAGGAGGGTTAGGGTGAGCTGGAAGGTGAGGAGGTGGTGGTAAAACCACCTGGTTTTGGGTGAAGCAGGGATGTAGGAGATGGTGCTACAGTGGTGAGTGGTTTGGCGGTATTGGGGTGGTCAAACGGGTCAACGCCCGTTTGTATTATAAAGGGGGTGGACTGGGCTTATTTTTGGGCTTGGTAAAAAGAAAGGGTGGGCTGGGTAAAGGTATTGGATTGGTTTTGGTTTTGGGTTATAATATAATTAAGGGCCCGGTTGGTTTAGTGTAGTAAACAAGGACCAATTTTGCAATTTGAGCAAAGTTAAGGGGCTGGAATTGTAATTCTCCCAAAGTGTTTTCAAGGACTTAACTTGCCAAATATGATAAACCAAGGACCAAATTTGTGATTTTTCCATTTAAAATATCCAGGGACCTTTTCTGTAATTTCTCAAACTCCGAGGACCATTTATGTAAATTTGGATTTTTAAGGGACTGTGGTTGTAATTTCTCAAAATGTTATCATAAGGACCAATTTTGTCATTTAAGAATAGTTCCAGGTTTATTTTATTAATTTCCCATTTTTAAAACCTTAAGGACTAATTTTGACATTTTTCAAACTTGAGGGACTAAAGTTGTCATTTTGTAATTTTTTAACTTTAAAGGACTTTACTTGACAACTTATGAATCCCAAAGGACCTTTGATGATATTTTTCATGTTTTGATTTACCAGGGACTAGATTTGACAACTTTTGAAACTTGAGGGACTGAAACTGCCAATTTTGCAAACTTTGTACGTTTTTCATCTGTTTTTGCATATTTTGCATTTGAAACATATAAAACACACTTCTAATATATTTTAAGTATTATGATGCATATTTGAGTGTTTTTGGATGTTTTGGCAGTTCAGATTGGTATAAAATGATGAGTATTTAGACACTCATCAATCCCCCACACTAAACTATTGCTAGTCCCTAGCAATCTTTTGAGAAAATCTTAATGGAGTTTTACTCTTTACCAAAAGCCATCACTTCTGGAGTAGCCAGATGTAAGAACTGTGGCACATCTGATAACCGTGTGATTTTTAGCAAACCACCAGCTGTCAACGGATTTGATTTGTCTTTACCAAAAGCCGTTTGCTTCTGGACTAACCAACTCTTGATGGAATAGTCAACATCTTGGTGAGCTGATTACCAATTATGGTTTTTCCACTGCCTTTACCACAAGCCATAATCTTGCGGGCTAGCCAACTCATTCGCTTTTTAGGATATAGCGAGTTGAGGTACCATACAATTTTGGGCAAATTGCAAGCCATCAACGGTTTTGAGATGTCTTTACCAAGAGCCATTTGCTCCTGGACTAGCCAATCCTTTTGTGGGTTAGACATGGAGGATTGATACCATTATTTGCATTTCTAAGTGTGAAAAAACTGGTAATTTTGATCAAATGGGGGTTCTTGATGGAACATGTGTTTTGCATTCGTGAGAACGCTCCCCCACACTTAGAACTGAATATTGCCCTCAATATTCAAAGTACTTGGTGTCCCACCAAGACTTAGAACGTAAGAAGGTAATACTATTAACCTTTTATTTTACTCTATTTACATATAAACGCACTTTTTTTTTTTTATATATATTTTTTTTTGAAAAAATTTATACATGTGTACAACATGTGGTTCGTCTCCCCCACACTAGGGTGGTAGAAAGGGATGAGAAGACAGAAATATGGGTAAAAACCCATATTGCTACTGTTTTTTATTACCGAGTCGCTAGCTTGACTCGACCTCGAATTGAATTGTGCATGAGGTAGCTACTGTTTTTGATTACCGAGTTGCTAGCTTGACTCGACCCCGAATTTATTGGTCCATGGGGTAAGTTTGGAGATCCGGGACAACCATTGGTTGTATGTCCCCTCCAAAATAGTGTTTTAACCGATGACCATTTACTTTGAAATTGGGACCGTCAGGTTGCAATAACTCAACAGTTCCATATGGGTATACTTTTATTATAGTAAATGGTCCAGACCAACGGGTTTTTAGTTTCCCCGAGAAAATTTTTAATCTTGAATTGAAAAGAAGAACTCTGTCACCAACGTTGAAAACGCGGTTCTTAATTTTAGAGTCATGTATCTTCTTAGTCTTTTCTTTATAGATTAAAGAATTTTCATAAGCTTGATCACGTAATTCATTTAGTTCGTTTAGTTGAACTTTACGGTGATCACCCGCTGTCTGAAGGTCGAAATTTGCATGTTTTAAGGCCCAATAGGCCTTATGTTATAATTCGATCGGAAGATGACATGCTTTCCCGTACACTAGCTTATATGGAGTACACCCGATGGGTGTTTTGTAAGCAGTGCGGAAAGCCCATAATGCATCGTCCAGCTTATCCGACCAAGAGTCACGGTTTTCACCAACCGTCCTCTCCAGAATTCTCTTAATACCCCGATTTGAGACCTCCACCTGCCCACTTGTTTGGGGGTGGTATGCTGTAGAAAGACGGTGAGTAACACCATATTTCAGCATTACTCTTGCAAATTGTTCATTGCAGAAGTGAGTGCCACGATCACTGATAATGGCACGAGGAGTCCTAAATCTGGCAAAGAGAGTTTTTAAAAATTTAACAACTACTCGGGTATCATTGGTGGGTAAGGCTTTTGCTTCAACCCATTTTGACAGATAGTCGACAGCCACGAGTATATACTTATTCCCTCGTGAAGACGGGAATGACCCCATAAAATCAATGCCCCACATATCAAATATTTCACAGACTTGGATGGCGTTTTGCGGCATCTCATTCTTTTTAGAAATATTTCCGTGACGCTGGCAAGCCTCACAAGTTTTGATAAGTTCATGGGCGTCTTTATATATCGTGGGCCAAAAGAATCCTGAATCAAACACCTTTTTTGCGGTGTAGTTTGGGTTATGATGTCCCCCCGTGGGTCCATCATGACAAGCTTTAAGAATTTCCATGGCTTCTTGGCCATGGACACACCGTCGGATGACTTGATCCGCACATATTTTGAACAAGTAGGGGTCGTCCCAGAAGTAATGTTTTACATCTTTAAAGAATTTTCTTTTCTGTTGGGACGACATCCCTTTCACAACGAAATTTCTCGCACGGTAATTTGCAAAATCGGCAAACCATGGGGTTGTAGTATCATCCCGGGTAGAGATTAGATTTAGAGTCTCCAGAGGAAAAGTTTCATTAATTTCTTTTCTCTCGAGAATATCCTGATGAGGATTTTCTAACCGGGACAAGTGATCAGCTGCAAGGTTCTCTGCTCCTTTTTTATCTCTTATGAGAATATCGAATTCCTGGAGAAGCAGGACCCAACGGAGCAGTCTTGGCTTTGCATCCTGTTTAGTGAACAGGTATTTCAGAGCCGAATGGTCCGTATACACCACGCTTTTGGTTAAGATTAAGTAAGGCCGAAATTTTTCAAAGGCATATACCACAGCTAATAATTCTTTTTCTGTGGTGGTATAGTGTGTTTGAGCTTCGTTCATGGTCTTACTTGCGTAGTGTATTGGCTGGAAATGTTTGATTTTGCGTTGCCCCAAAACTGCACCAATAGTGTAATCGCTAGCATCGCACATAAGTTCAAAGGGTAAGTCCCAGTCGGGGGCAACAAGAATTGGTGCCTCAGTAAGTCTTTTCTTTAAAGTAGAAAAAGCTTCGATGCACTCGGGGGAAAAGATAAAAGGAGCATCCTTTTCAAGAAGATGAGTCATGGGCCGGGCTATTTTGGAGAAATCCTGTATGAATCTCCGATAGAACCCGGCATGGCCGAGAAAACTCCTTATTCCTTTAACAGTGGTGGGATGAGGCAGTTTAGCAATAACATCAATTTTGGCCTTATCGACCTCAATCCCACTTTTTGAAATTTTATGGCCGAGGACAATGCCCTCCTTAACCATAAAATGGCTCTTCTCCCAGTTTAGACAAAGATTAGTGTTTTCACAACGTTGAAGCATTTTTTCTAAATGGGAGAGGCATGAGTCGAAAGAATTCCCGATGATTGAGAAGTCATCCATGAATACCTCCATGGTTTTTCCAATCATGTCATGGAAAATAGCCATCATGCACCTCTGGAAAGTGCCCGGAGCATTGCATAACCCAAAAGGCATGCGGCGATAGGCAAATGTTCCGTAAGGGCATGTGAAGGTAGTCTTATCTTGATCCTGTGGATCAATGGGAATCTGGAAGTAACCCGAGAAGCCGTCGAGGAAACAATAATACTCATTTCCCGCTATTCTTTCGAGCATTTGATCCATGAAGGGTAGAGGAAAATGGTCTTTGCGGGTGGCTTCGTTAAGCTTTCTGTAATCGATACATACTCGCCACCCTGTAACCAAACGAGTTGGTATCAACTCGTTATCCTCATTTGTGATAACCGTAATGCCACCCTTCTTTGGAACACAATGTATTGGGCGAACCCAAGGACTATATGATATAGGGTAAATAAATCCCGCATCAAGAAGTTTGATAACTTCTGCTTTTATAACTTTGTGGATTTTTGGATTTACCCTTCTTTGATGCTGCACGGCAGGTTTAAATTCCTCTTCCATTAGGATTTTGTGTGTACAAAAATTCGGCTTTATACCCTTTATGTCTGAGAGCTTTCAAGCAATTGCTTGCTTGTGGGACTTTAAAACCTTAAGCAGCGCGGTTTTCTCCTCATCCTTTAAGTCTTTTGCAATAATGACTGGTAACTTATCGTTACCTTCCAAGAATGCATATTCTAGATGAGGAGGTAGGTCCTTAAGTTCAACCTCGGGGAAATCATCATTTTTCTCAACATATTTGACTTCCGCCTTATGAAGTTGTGGAGGTAGAACAGGAATGGGAGAAGGATCTTTGTTCAATAACTTCTCAAGGAGAAGTATATCCCCCGCCAGGTCAATCTCTTGGTTATCAATTCCTTCGGGAACTGAATCACTTTTGAGAAAGGCCTCTAATTCCTCAAGGACAAAATCACTTCCCTTAAACGGAGTGAGGGAAGGAGAAGAATTAGCGATTATAGGATCAGAAGAAGTAGTGGGATTGCCACTCGTAGAATTATCAGTGAATCCAAGGAATTCCTGAGCATACTCCTCGGATGCAATGTCAATGACATCAATTCGGTTGACCGATTCAGCATCATAATTCGAGGAGTATCTCGAGGTTTGATCAAGGTTGAACGTTATCGCTTCATTGCCAACTCGTAACGTGATTTCCTCATCGAAAACATCGATTAATGCACGTCCCGTTCTTAAGAATCCCCTCCCAAGAATGAGAGGAACTCTTGGATCTACATCGAAATCAACAACGACAAAGTCTTCTGGAAAATGGAACTTTCCCACTCTCACAAATACGTCTTCGGCAATACCGAGGGGACGTGAAATTGAACGGTCAACAAGCTCGAGAGTCATGCATGTGGGACTAAGTGCCTGAAGAGAGAGCTTTTTCCAAACTGAGTGAGGCATTAAGTTGATGCTTGCACCAAGATCGGCCAAGGCAAAACATTCAACCATCCCAGGGAAAATACATGGTATTAGAAATCTCCCGGGGTCTCCTAGCTTTTCGGGAAGCTGTTTCAATAGAACTGCAGAGCAGTTCTCATTGAGTGGAGTTTGTGCTAGCTCAAACAGTTTTTCTTTATTGCTAAACAGGTTTTTTATTGTCGATGCGAATTTGGGCATTAAAAGAAGAGCATCCGCGAAACTAATATCGAAGTGTAGTTCTTGGAAAATCTGAAAGAATTTTTCCATCTGATGATTAGCTTTGTCACGGAGCTTCTGGTCTTGCAATTGTGGAGGATATGGGATTGTTGGTTTTGGGTTGGCTTTTGGATTTTCAACAGGACCTTCGGTAGTTTCAAACACGACTCTTTTAGGAGGAGTCGGGACCGGGATAACTGGCGGAGGGATGTCATTGGTACCTCCATTATTATTAGGAAGTACCTTATCCGTAGTATCCTCAGTTTCACATTCCTCTACAGGGATAGGAGAAGAGGTAGAGGGATCTGTAGGTCCTTGGTAAGAAACTCCACTTCTTGTGGTGATCGCCTTTACATCGCCCCTCGGATTAGCGATCGTGTTGCTAGGTAAAGTAGTACCTGAGCCCGAGGGTCGATCATTTAAAGACTTCTGCAAATTAGATATTTGACTAACCAGCATTTTGTTCAGTTCTTCTTGGGATTTCATAAACTGTTTTAATAACTCATCATGTGATGGTCCAGTTGGAACAATGGCTTGATTTTGGTTTGGAAAATTTTGAGCCCGATTGTTCTGGAAATTCCCATGTTGCTGGTTGTTATTACCCTCGAAGTGGTTTTGTTGTTGAAAATTACCCTGTGGGTAATTGTTTTGACCTTGATTTCTGTTATAATTCCCTTGGTTCTGATTTTGTTGAACCTGGTTTTGACCATGGTTGAAATTCCCTTGGTTGTTATAACCTTGGTTCATTTGGTTCTGGTTCTGATTCTGGTTAAAATTCTGGTTCCTGTTTTGAGGCTGATTAAACCCTGGTGGTTCGATGTAGTTATTAGATCGATAGCTCAAAAGGTTTCGATCCCCTTGCGGTTGGTAAGAATTACCTCTCGTATTATAGGAACCTTGAGCTGCATACACGTTTTCACGAGCCGAGCCACCGGAGGCTGGGCACTCTGTATAGGGATGTGGACCACCGCAAGTTTCACAACTTGGGTGAACGACTTTGACCTGATTATGATTTGTCTGATGGATACGCAAAACTGCTGTAGACAAATCATCCAGCTTTTTAGCTAGGATTGATATTTCATTGCTTGCCGGAGTGTCTGACTTAAATGAGTCGTTCCTCTCAGCAGAGGAGTCCCAAAAATTATGATGGGCAGTCATGTTTTCGATTAAGTCATAGCACTCTTCAGGAGTCCTTTTCATAAAGGTGCCCCCAGCAGCATTGATGGTATCACGATGACGGAGTGTCAAACCATTATAAAAGGTATCAATAATTGTGACAAGAAGCATGTTGTGATTAGGACACTGATCAATTGCAAGTTTGTAGCGTTCTCATGCCTCAAATAAGGACTCTTCGGGAAGCTGTCTGAAGTTGCTGATATCATTCCTCAGCTTTGTGACCATAGATGGTGGAAAGTATTTGGCCAGAAATTTAGTGATCATCTCATCAAAAGTGTGGATCGAATTCTTTGGAAGTCGATCGAACCATGAAGTCGCATGATGAGTGAGTGAATAGGGAAAAGGTACAAACGTAGGCCATCGTCGGTGACGCCATTTTGTTTCATGCTCTGGGTGACAGTTAAAAATTTGTCGAGATGCTTGTTAGCATCGTCAACCGGCAATCCGTGGAACTGACACGTATTCTGGATCTGTTGTATCATGTGGTGTTTTAATTCAAAATCCGTGGCTCCAATAGTGAGTGGTGAAATTGGTCCACCCCTCCCTTGCATGGTAGGTTGACACAGTTCCTCCATTGTTCGGGTGTCAGGAACTGGTTCATCCTTGGGAAGGAATGGGGGCTCGTCGTTCATTTTTATTGTGTGTTCTTCTTCAACAGTACGTAACTCGGGTACGTTTTTCTTCTTTTTATTCTTTGTTTGTGAACGAGTGCGCATGCACAAAAATTAGTTTTCAACACAAGATAGAGGCAAAACTACAGTGAACTTAAACCCAATAATCACAAATGAACAGCTCCTTTAAAAAAGGTACACTATTCACAAGGATACAATGGTAAGTTTTTAATCTTAGGTTTGGGAACTTATTATGTTCACACCCCCAGTTGGTAGGTGTTCTGTCTTGGTTTGCGGTGGTAAACTTTTATGTAATTATATTTACAGTAAAATGTTTTTGGCTTTTCGTGTATGGGTGAAAAACTTGGACAATATTTTTGGAACTGATTCGTTAACCGAAATCGTCCCTTTAAGATTACTCGCAGGCTAGCGGGAGGAAATAAATGGATCCCTCTTAAGTTCGCAATTTAATGTCAGAACTTACCTTAAACCAACTGTATAGGTTGTAATCGTAAAGAAAACGAAGTAATTTAACTTCACAGTTTGTTTTGTTGTTTATGATTTGTTTGCTGTTTTTAACACTTCAGGAGAAATGTTAATGAACTTTTTCAGATATGATTTTGATTTTCTCAAAAATTTTTACAAAATGATGGTATTTGTACAGAAGGGTTTTTAAAAATCACTAAACTTAAACCGTTTTGAAATACGCAACAACCTCCCCGGCAGCGGCGCCAAATTTTGACTCCTCCCAAACCAACCAGTCAACCGTGTGCAGCTGATAGGCCCACCTGGGAGAAAGTGCAAGTTAATATTGACCGTGGAAATATAGGGAAATCCCCGGGTCGTTAAGTCCCAACGAGATTGAAATTGTATTTGTAAACGATTAGGAGAATGAGTGGTACTGAGGACAGTAACAAAAATGATTGGGGAATGATTACACTACTGATTGCTTGATATTTGGATAATATGAAATGATATAAACTATAACATAAATACAGATATAAGCATAAAAGCACAAATTGGAAAATCAGATAACAAATAAAGAAAAGTGGGTTTTAACACGTTATAAACTACAGGGGGTACTTTTGAAACTTTTGAAAACTTAAAATTAAAAAGAAATTTTAAAATGAAAATGAAATTATAAAAGTGATTATTATAATATTTAAATATTATTTAATTAATAAAACTATTTAAAATCTAATTTAAAACTTAATTTAATTTAACTAAAATGACAAGTATTACAAATTAACCTAAAAAAATACAAAAATAATTTATAAACTTTAATTAGAAGTTGAAGAAAGTATAAAAAATGAAATTAAATATTTTTATCTTTTTATGATTATTTTATTAATTAAAAACTATTTAACTTAATTTATCTAATTAAATTATTTTAAATTAATATTAATACTAAATTACCTTAGAAAATTATGATAAAATTTATAAAATTACTTAACCTTTATAGGAATCCTACAAAATTATAAAAACTACTAAAAATTATATTTAAGGTTATTCCACTAATTAATTTATTTAAGTCTAATTTAATTAAATAAAATAGGAAAATTAGAAAATGAATAGTGGAAATTATGAAACTATTTTCTAAAAGTCTTAACTACTTTATAAAACTTAGGAAAAATATAAAATTCTACTGTTGTTAAATAAAATGAAAGAAAACTATTTATTTACTAATATTACCTATTTAATTATTTAAATTACTTTTAATTCTAATAAATAGTAAACTGCTTAGGAAAAATCTAAGAAAATTATTTTAACTACTTAAAGGTACTAAGAAATTAAGAAAATTATAAAATTAGACAAGTGCTTATTAATAAGCTGAATTGAAAATTAAATAGATAATTTCTATTAAATAGAAGCTATCACTATAATTAAAGTTTGCTTTTTCTGGTTTTTCTTTTATAAAACTATTAAAATACTTAAATAATTAAAGTTTTACAAAGAAAACTACTTTGGAAACTCAGAATAAGCACTGAGAGTGCTTATTAGCTTATACAGTTGACTAAATTTGACCACACAAAGAAATAAGCTAATTTGGGTTATGTGGGGTCCACACTGGTTAAGTAAGGTTCACCTAAGTTACTTGAAGTTGTTTAAGCAAGTATTAGCAAAATAAACAGTAAGAATAAGCTACAAGACCACAATAAGCAATTCCAAACTTACTTTCTGAGACAGAAATGGGACAAAGTTTAGAGTTGATTCTAGATGGGGTCCACTGATCTAGAGGTCAAACAAAAGGTTAACTTTCAAACACTGGTAGGAGGGGGGTTGTAAGAACCAAGGTATGAGGTGTGGGACCCACTGGGGTAACCACAAATCACCACCAAAGTGGGGTGGGTGAAACAGGATCTGAGTGCACAGGGGACTGGGTTGCCCTGCAGTCCACTTTCAGCTCTTGCACAAGCTTGAGAAAAAATCTTAAAAATCAAATAAGCTTTGATTCCTAGAGTCTAGGTGGTAGATTCTAACCACAAGAAGTTTCAAGTCCTGAATCCACTTCCTAAAATCTAGAAAATTCCCACAAAATTTGAGTTTCTGCAAGACATGAGATTTTTGACTTTTTTTTTTTTTATTTATGCCTAAAGTTGACTAAAATGAATTTTAACCTAGATTTATGGACTGATTTATGTTACTTAAGCTAAATGAAGTCTAATTTAAGCTTTGGTATCAACCTATGAGTGATTATGAAGCTTTTAACACTTTAAAATTTCACAGATTATGAATTATGGGTGATTAAACAAGATTTTGACTTTTGGGTGTATGAGACCACAATTTTATGCCTTAATTATCCTAAATAACACTACTGCAGTCTGTTGAAACACAAATAAACATCAAACAACAACAAGAGCTTAGCTCACTAGCTTATTCAAAACACCCTAGATCCTAACTGATTTGAAGATTTAAGAGGTAAATGGCTTACAGAGCTTATGCCACTTATCCACAATGACTTATTATGTTGTATAAGATCTAAACAAGCACTTAGAAACAAAAAATTATGACAAGTAAACAAAATTACTACTTTAGACTATTTGACTGTTACAACTATGATTCTTGGTAACTAATAAATCTAATGAACAAGTTAACTATTTTAAGCAATAAAATACTTAAACAATACTGAATAAACACAATCAAGACAAATAAGCACTAATACAAGCTCACTATAGTAGAGAAAAAGAAATGGAATAGAAACCTTATAAATTGCTTTCCTGCTTGAAATCAAGAACCAAGGACAAAGAAACCTTTCCTAACATCCACCAATGGATACTAACCCAGGACCATCCATAATATGCCCTGCTCCAACAATGATCACCATGAACCTTCCAGTTTGACTTTTGTTGACTTTTATGGTATTTTTGAGTTTTTACTACTAAACTGCTTTTAATAGTTTCTAATAGCTTTTATAAGCTATCTAGGAGCTTAAGTGAGCTTATCAGTCCAGTATATCACACAATAACAACAATTGAGCTTTTGAAATTTAAGAAATTGAAATTAAAATTGCATAAGATTGAACAGCCAAAGAAACTTGAAATTTATTACTTGGAAAGAGTTACAATACACTTAAGATGCTTAGAACACTGCTTAAAAGCTTAGGTTTACACTAGAAACTTGAAATTGCATTATACGACATACACTTATATAAAAATAAACTAGATATTGAACTCTTCTGCTTCTCTTCCTTTTATATGCTCCAATTAGGGTTCCTTGTGTGACTTTAAGCATTTCCCACTTCAATCTTGACACTCCAATCTTCTGCATTGATCATAGCTGTTTAAATGAAAATTGGCGCCAAAAGTCTTCCAAGTTAACTTAGGGCCAAAGGTGAACAATTAAAGATTTTTGGGAGTATGTGGAGGTGTCAAGGGACAAATGGGAAGGTTTGGAGGCAAGTTGGGGTGATATGGAAGAAAACAGAGGATATGGTATGGTTTGGAGTGAAAAATGGTGGGAATGGCATTTAATGAGGATGTGGGATTGCTGTGAGGTGGAAAGGAGGGTTAGGGTGAGCTGGAAGGTGAGGAGGTGGTGGTAAAACCACCTGGTTTTGGGTGAAGCAGGGATGTAGGAGATGGTGCTACAGTGGTGAGTGGTTTGGCGGTATTGGGGGTGGTCAAACGGGTCAACGCCCGTTTGTATTATAAAGGGGGTGGACTGGGCTTATTTTTGGGCTTGGTAAAAAGAAAGGGTGGGCTGGGTAAAGGTATTGGATTGGTTTTAGTTTTGGGTTATAATATAAATAAGGGTCTAGTTGGTTTAGTGTAGTAAACAAGGACCAATTTTGCAATTTGAGCAAAGTTAAGGGGCTGGAATTGTAATTCTCCCAAAGTGTTTTCAAGGACTTAACTTGCCAAATATGATAAACCAAGGACCAAATTTGTGATTTTTCCATTTAAAATATCCAGGGACCTTTTCTGTAATTTCTCAAACTTCAGGGACCATTTATGTAAATTTGGATTTTTAAGGGACTGTGGTTGTAATTTCTCAAAATGTTATCATAAGGACCAATTTTTTCATTTAAGAATAGTTCCAGGTTTATTTTATTAATTTCCCATTTTTAAAACCTTAAGGACTAATTTTGACATTTTTCAAACTTGAGGGACTAAAGTTGTCATTTTGTAATTTTTTAACTTTAAAGGACTTTACTTGACAACTTATGAATCCCTAAGGACCTTTGATGATATTTTTCATGTTTTGATTTACCAGGGACTAGATTTGACAACTTTTGAAACTTGAGGGACTGAAACTGCCAATTTTGCAAACTTTGTACGTTTTTCATCTGTTTTTGCATATTTTGCATTTGAAACATATAAAACACACTTCTAATATATTTTAAGTATTATGATGGATATTTGAGTGTTTTTGGATGTTTTGGCAGTTCAGATTGGTATAAAATGATGAGTATTTAGACACTCATCAGTGTGTAACCCAAGGGCTAAAATAAACTGCCTCATCGACATCTGACGGGCAACACCGCCTATCCTGAACACCAATGTATCTGCTGCATCAAGTCCCAACTCAGTCTCCCTGTAATGAACCGTACAGAAAAACTCTAACATCAACACCTTCACTAACGGCTCCTCGATACCAAATTACTTACCCCAAGCAAGTGATCTAAACAAATCCTAATCCTCATCTCCCTTGTGAATCATCTCAAGCCTATCTCGTAACCCTGCTGCAGCATTACCCTCATTAACCTGTCCTACACTCCGAAAATATAAAACGGGCACTCGAAAGACCTTCCTAAAGCAAAATTTCCTAAGCCTCTTAAGGTATTCCTCCTCAGTCCTAGGAGTCAATCCCATCAACTCAAATCGTAGCCATAGATGTCTATAACGGCGTCCAGGAGATCCATCTGCAAAAATTTAAGAGTTAAAATAGTTAGCTGTCTGTAAATTTGGTGATACGGCGCATCACAGGTTTAAATGCGGCGCATTAGCATTACGCTGTATCAATAGTATAGATGCATAGCATATAAGAATTAGGATCGATGCAGCGTATTAGTAAAGGGGATACTGCGCAATGTACATACGCCGTATCAAAAGGTGGCAATATGGCGCAATAGGGGTTTGATTATATTTAGTCAAAAATGGTTAAATACGCCGCATCAGGAACCTGATGTGCCGCATCAGTTGTTATATCAATTTAAAAGAAAGGTGATTGGGCATGTTTTCCATGAATCCGACTCCGTGACGCAAACTCAACCCTAGTGTCACAAACCTTATTTACTCATATCAATGAACCTTTACCCAAATTCACCCCCAATTTTTTTCAAAAACTTTAAACCCTAATTAATTCGATCGAGGAAAATCATGATAATTAAAACATGGATAAACTTAGGGGAAATTATACGAAACGCGTTCTAATCATAAACCCTAAATCAATTCCTATCAAGATTACCCAGTTAACATAAACCCTAATTTTTTTTATAAAAATGTATAATCGTGAAAATCAAACTAAATTAGCGAATAGTACCTTATAACAATTGAATAATTGGTCTCGCAAACAAATTTAGCTAACTCGGTCAAGATTATAGGAAAGATTTGGGAGGGATGCGCATTTTTACAGTGAAATTTTTTGTGGTAAGAAAATGAAATCCGGTACATCCTTTCTGTTTATATAAGGTAAATTCGATGCGCCGCATCACGTAATTGTGATGCACCGTATTTATTAAAATTGTTGACCGGTCAAAGTGGTAAAATAGATCATAGATATGGCGCATTGAACTAGTAAGATGCGTCGTATTGTTGTGCCAGTGAACAAAATTTAAAAAGGGAATGTACCTTGGCCTCCGCAACACTTTTCCTTATACATTAACTTGGGGTCAAATGGTATACCATATGGTATAAATAATTTCAATATAATTATAATAGGTATAAGCGACTTAGTTAGCCGTAGTGTCATAATCTCTTTGCCCGTTATTTTCCAACGCAAATAACAAACTATTCCAAGATTTGAAATAGACGTCGTTTTAAACTCATGAAAATTGAGATTATGATCTAAATTTGATGAATTACATAGGGCAATGTCTGAAGAATTTTCACTGAAATCACAACTTTCGTTGTTTAGCTCGGTGTTTTAAAAGTTAGGTAATTCATAAGAAAAGAGGTTTTTGTCAATCATTAGTATATCAAATTTTTCCTTTTTAGCAAACTGCTTCGTAAAAATTTTCTTTTCAGACATGTCTATGTTTTTAGTGTTAGGTAAAGATAATTCACACTTATCATCAAATTTTGGGGAGAAGTTTAGTAAAGAACTCTCTTTATAACTAAGTGAATCGTCATAAATGATAGCTGGAAATTTAGTTTCAAAGAGTCGAACACACTCAATGTTACCATCACTGAGTTCTCTTCTTACCTCACTGTTAATTGCAAGTTTCCAGTTATCGAAGATTTGATCATCCCAACATGCTTTTACAATTAAATTCAGAATGTAATCTTCCATAGTAATGCTTGAATCATCCATTGTTCAGAAAATATACTAACTCGTGCACAAGAGTAGTGAAACGATCAAAGTATATGCATAAAACAAACAACCAAGAAAAACACAAAATATATAAAATAGTACAATGAATGCAATTACACTACTACACAACAAAGTTAGCAGTTAAAATCTAAAAATACAAAACTAAAAAGTTAGAAAACCTAATTAAAATACTAACAGATAAACAGATATTAACAATTAACTCCCCGGCAGCGGCCCCAAAAACTTGATGCGTGTTATGTCACGTTGTAGTATAGAGGTGTTTATGCCTTATCTAGTTTTAAATTTATATTTTACCGACTTATCCTATAACACACACACTAGTGAGCAGTGTACCCGATCAATATATAGATAGTGGTAAGTAGAATGTCGATCACTAAGAGTGGAACGTACTATCTAGTTAGTCTAATCAGTATTTTAATTCCTAGGTTAGTTTTACAACCTAATCTAACGCAAAGAGGGGTTTAGTCTGAGAGACTAGTACGATTTGGTTTGATTAACAAAAACTATAAAATAAACTATTGAGATAGAATTACAACGAATGGCGAACACGTACACAAATAGATAATAGACACTGGTAATACAAATATCGTCTAAAAACGTTATTTATATTTTACGATCTTTACTTAGTTTTGTTAACAACAAAAGGTAAAGTTTATTTTTTAGCAAAGCATAAATATAGTTTAAAAGTCTTTTACTTAACATCACTCAAATTACATGTTTTCATAAAGTGATTTCAAATTGTAAAATGGTCAAGTATACCTTTAGAGTATATACATGTTGAGTAGTACTTCATATGTTAAAAATGTCATATAAGTATAATTAGTAAGTTTTTGTAATTAGTGTGTCTTATTAAGTAATTAGTAATCAAACACTTTTTAGTAAAACATTTACTTACTAAACATTTCATATTAACTTTTGTAAGCTACTAACATATAAATTCTACAAGTGTACCTTCTTATTTAAATATTTCTAAATATGGAATAATACACTTGTTTACATCATCACTTGCATCACACATGTCCTTTCAAGGTAACATATGTGTAAGAGACATGTTTTATTTTGTTTAGATTCATACTCAAAGATCTCAAAGTTGACTTTGTGAGATCTTGTGCAGGACTCTGTCAGATATTTTGTGCAGGATTCTGTCAGACATGCTGGTGGAACCAATGGGTATAACGGACGGAACTAAAGGATTGGTTTCGCCGTAACCGTGGGTTGATCTGATGTTTTGCCAATAAATAGTAACCCACTCTTTGTGTTATTCTCATCACTTACAATCATAACATAGTACATATAATTTCATTTCTCTCTTCTAACTCAGTTCCATTTCATATTTGTGAGCCTTTCTTTGTAGCAAGAAGATACGACTTCACGAGCTTCAGCAGAACGTTGCAAGACTTGTTAGGCTTTGCATAGTGTAAACTTGTAAAGTTTATAAACCATTTTATTGTATCCACTTGTAGTGATCGGTTAGTATTTTAGTCCTCAAAATACATAGTGTATCGGGAGTTGGTGTACCCTTGTAAAAGAACTATCGGGAGTAGTTGAGCCTTTGTGAAAGAACTCGACATCTAGCTTAGTGTCGGAAATAGTGTGTAAGCGACGTGTAAGGTTTTCTCCGCCGGTTAAAGGAGCTTGTTGACTAGTGCAAGAAACTCTCGAGTTGGATACTCGGGCGCGTGGAGTAGGGCAAGGAAAAAGAGTCATTGTAGCTGAACCACGATAAACATCCGTGTTATTCTTTGATCGTTTCTTACTTTTTATTCTTGCATGTCATTTATTGTTTGGTAAGTTTTAGTTGTCAATTACATGTAGAAGTTTTCAAAGAAAATCAAGTTAAAAACCGGTAAACTATTCAACCCCCCTTCTAGTTTTACACAGGTACATATAAGTAGGTCTGACTAATAATTAAGTAGCTTGTCACTTGTGTTATTGCTAGTTTTATATGATGAGTATCGTAATCTTATTTGTCTCGTTGGATCTTAAGTATAGGCGAGTAAACCCTTAATGATTACTTATGTCTATGAATTAATTTACTAAGGTATTAGGCTAGTGAACTAATCGTGGGAGGAGGTATGGCAGCCCCGAACAAGCCACTGATAGGAACAGAGGTTATCAATGCACATATAAAAACAACCAAAAAAACATCATATAAACTTTAATCGATGAGAAAGCAATTTTAAGGGGAGCAATATGGTGGTCACAAGCCCATCAATCCTGATGGATTAAAGCTTACTATTACAATAAAACAAAACTACTTAATAGAGTTAAATTACACGCAGAACCTTCTTACTGCACTAAGATATTAAATGTGGTGTGTCTTGTGTTTCCTTTTTGTTCTTCTTCCCCTTAGGGTTTATGTTGCAGCTTCTCTAGGTTTTTTTACGCGAAATTCGGCTGTATCTTGGGGTATTTATAGTTTCTGTCTGAGGGATCGATGCGGCACATCAACTAAGTTGATGCGGCGCATTTACTTAACTTCGTGTGGGGTCCAATATTAATATATTCTAGAATATTCGTACACCGTCTTCAGATGCTGCGTATCTGGAATTTTATGCGGCGCATGTCCTTCAGTATCTTGGATTGTCTTTGGTGAAGTCTTGATAGTGATACGTCGTATCTCAAAATTGTAATGCGGCGTATCTGAGCTAGAACAAGTTGGTTCTTCTTCATTGACCAAAGTTTCATATGTGGCGCATGATAATAATTAGATACGGCGCATTCTTCAAAGTCAGACAATGGTCTTCGAATTCATCTAGGTATGATGATAAGCCGTATCTGTCTAGAATGATATGGCGCATCTTCTTGATTTTAGTAGACTTTTTTCTATTTTGATCATTTAGCTCCATAATTCGTACCAAAATCATTAAGTTCAACTAATTGCTTGTTTTTACCTGAGAATTACTAAAGTAAATGATTAAGTATCAATTCTCATAGATAATATAATAAAACAATTCAAATCAATAGAATAAATGATTAAAATATAATGTACTTATTTGATGTCATCACCTCAATAGCACATGTAGAGTCCCGGTTGCGGGCTCATTCCCATTCACAGGCACCTCATCCAAAGCAATGTTGTAATTAGACAGTAACAGAAGGCAAGTTAGTACGCCCATATTCAGAAATAGAATATAAGCATGTAAGTATTATCTAATATCCTAAACTTCTGGCAATATCTGAGGCTAACCTTTTCTTTGTTTTGTCCTTTGTAGTTTTTGATGGAGTACACACTACTGATCCTTTGATCAATATTTTTCGCTTGGGCTTCTCAGATTCGAAGTCACTCAGAATTTTTTGCTGAAATCTGTGATGTATTGAACAACAACATTTTCAAGGTATTCATTTACTTAAACCCATACCTATTATTTAAACCGAGAGTAAACTTAGAGTATATTGAACATTACCAATCAAGTATTTGTTATCCACTTATCTGTAACTTGCAGATCATCAAAAGCTATGAGATCAAAAGGATGCATCACAAAAGCATCTGACTTCACCGAAGATCTTCCGACAGTGGTGCCACCATGAAATTCAATGATGTAAGCACTCGTTTTCATAATCGGGTATTCTTTTTTATTTGGTATTACAGCAAAATCATTAATGGTATAGATGTTGCCCTCTTTCAACCTAGTTACAAAGGTGTGTGTTGCCTTCGAATTTGTAGTGCAATGCATTATATTACCCTGGCCAAAAATAATCCCCTTTCGTTTACTTTCCTTCATAATCCCCTTTCATTTACTTTCAGGAAAAGCAACTTGCAGCTTACCCTCCGCATCAGATATCAGGAAATTAGCGCTTTGGTAACGGCCATTAGCATCTTTGATTTCCCATTTTCTGCACACCATGGCAACAATGGGCCCTGTTACGTTAAGATCTAACCGGTCCAATGAAACTTAGGATTCAGCCTACACGTTTGCCTTTAACATGGTATATGCCTTTGGTAATGCTGATGTAATTTTTTGAAGTGGGTAAATTGGTGTGATTGAAAGAGTAGGCACATCTTAGTTATAGCTTTAGTAGCTTTTGGGTTGTAATCTTCTTTATTGTATTTATTGTAATTGTAACTGCACTTCTTTGTATTCCCAAAACTGCACAGCTCCATGATTTGTATTCCATAGTAATGCGGAATAAGTGCACTATTTTTGTGTTCTAGCAGGATGGTTGGTATACTGCAACTGAAACAACACTTGGTATTCATCTTAAATGTTACATTTAATTCGCCTAAAGAAACAATTGCATCATCACCTTCGTATGCCAATGTACTTACCTTTAAGCATGAATATTGAATCAATGTACTAACACATTAAGCCTCCATACTTATAAAGGGACTCAATCTTTTAATATACGAGGCATGCAGAACCCATGCTACGCACAGGCTTCGAATCTAATTGTTAATCGCGCATTCCGTTCTGTGTATTGGCGAGTGTATGCTTAATTATTGTTTAGTATGTTGTATGAAATATTTTGACTTCCTTGTATAAAATTTTAAAAATGTTTGATGTTGTTTTGTTTTTGTGGTGTTGTATTTTATAAATGAGCTTTTGATTATTAAGTTGTGATTGCTTTGTTTCTTATGGCCTATTACTTATTTGCATGATAAAAAAATGGCTTTGTTTCTTTTGGTCTATTACTTAGCCCTACAATACTTGTCCATTAGATGGTTTTTGCGTGGTAATATGAAGTACACGGGTTATCTAATTGGTCATAATTTAATGTGCATTAAATATTTTCTTTATTAACTTTGTAAGTTAAAGTTTGTGTAATAATGTATATAATAATAATACCACATAAACTGTATAAAAATCGTTACAAAACTTTTTAGCTTCATCTAACTAATATTAATAAATTTTATCAATAAACTCAATTCTAAATAGCTAAGCAAATGAATATTAATTAACACGCTATTAATAATTCCTAACACCTTTGGACTCCACTATTATGACTTAAACTTAATTTTTTTTAATTTACAAATGGGTTCGAGCAAAAATTATGTACTTTTTTCTTTTATATTCATTATTCAAGTTGCATGCTTACATAAACTAATCACGCTAAAAAAGTATCATTTAACCATTTAAATGTTGCTTTACATACATGCTCGTGCACATTTTCTTGAATCAATTGGCACATGTGAGCTAAATCAATAGAAAACACACATAAATTACTAAATACTAAATATCATGTGATCAATTCCATAACTGACTTTTAATTCTATACTACTTACTAAATATCATGTGATCA
>CM060692.1:106303488-106462910 GCA_030686995.1 Artemisia argyi | reverse complement strand
CTTTCTTCTCATCTTTTTCACGTTATTCGTACTCTCCGCCGCCGCAGATGAAGAATCGGCGCCGCCGCCGTTGTCGTTAATAACAACGCTACCGTGAATGCGACGACGATAGAACCGGAGCTTCGCCGGAATGATTGACCGTGCTCTTGAGAAGGAGTTTACTGAAAATGATCAACCCGAAGGTTTGTTAATTAGTTTTAATTACTAGTAATTGATTGGATCTGAATTAAATTGAATTGTTATTTAAAATTAGTTTTTAATGGTCACATGTTGCTTAAGTTTGAAGATCCTTGTATTTGAAGTTAACAGTTGACTTGTGTTGTGAAATTTGACCTAATTTATTTAAATATTGAAAATTGTATTGGATCTTATTTTGCTTTAGTTTATCTATGTATAGAGTTTATATAACTTATTGGTACGCGCAATAGGATAAATTAAAAGTTCGTACATTCTATATGAAATAAAAAAGTTTGATACATGCGGGTGCCCGGGACCCCTATGGATTTTCTTTCGATGTAGTGTTAATTTTTGAAAAAATCATCGATTTTTCCTAAATGCATCTAAAATGCACCCGGTCCATCGAAATGTGTTTCTATATTAAGGTTCCAAAAAATTTGTGCACTCGGTCATATTTGGTTCTGGTTCCGTCCCTGGATACAGGAAGGATAATGTGTCAAGTTCGATACGTTTTCAGACCATTATCCTTGGATTTAAACTATATATTTGTTGAGTTGCAAGGATTATAAAGATTTTACTTTCTAAATGTGTATATGCAAATAGAATACCCGAGTTGTTTTGTGAGTTTTATAGAGGTTATTAGTAGATTTGATGCTTCTTTTGGAAAGAGTTTTGTTTGAGAATTTGAGATCCATGTCTAGTTCATGTTAAACATGGCAGTTTTGAATTATAAAGAAATTTGGTACTTTTCTATAGAATATGTATTTGTTAAAAAGATGTGACAAGGTTTTGGCTGATTAATACTTCTTTTTCATACTTCTTTGCTCTTTTTGGCTGATTAATAATGAGGATTCTAAAACTTAAAAGTAAAGAAAGACTTGTAATTTGGAGATAACCAAACATTATTATATTATAACATATCTCCTATATAATATTAGATTACTGTTTAGTAAAGACTTACAAAGTCTTAAGTTATCTTGGAATAATGATAATTTATAGTAATAGTTTATTAAAATATTATGAGTAAATTGCAAAAATCGTCCTTGTGGTTTGGCGAAAGGGCAAGCGGCATCCTTGTGGGGAAACCTTGGATCCGATTTCGTCCTTCCCTAAACTGAAATTACTAAAATACCCCTTTGTTCTGCCTATTTAAGAAGGAAGATGATGAGGGCATTTTAGTAATTTCAGTTTAGAGAAAAGGACGAAATCGGACCCAAGGTTTCCCCACAAGGATTCCGTTTCACTTTTCAAACCATACGGACGAAACATGCAATTTGGCCAAACCACAAGGACGATTTTTGCAATTCACTCAAATATTATTGGATGTTAGTGTTCTATAATTCCGTTTTTCCCTTTCCGTTGGTACATTTAAATTTTGTCTAACTCGAATAATAGCAACGGAACTTCAGTTTTTTAAAAAGCTAATCGGGTTCTTGGTGGTTCTACTTTTGGTCATTGAGTATAGGTTTTGCTGAAGTTTATGGCATATGATGGATTTTTCATCTTCTAGTGTAAGGTAATAAGGATAGGAAGTGGTGATTGGGATACTGTAGTGTCTAATCAACTGTAGAGAGTAGCTGTATGTTTCTTTTGAAATGAAGGTGTGTAGTCTGAAGTGAAACCACAGTTCAACATTTGACATAATGATTTTTGAAGCTAGAATCAGTTCTATACAAAAGAACGAATAATTAATCTTCCTAAATTCTGATATTTGAGATAGAGTTAGGTCATCCTGACTCCACTTAGTTTGAGTTTTTTGAGCCAAAGAATGAGTACATCGGTTTTGTGTATCTAAATCATATAATTGAACAGATCTGTCATTACACTGGCAAATAGGTGGGCTTGGATGATAAATATAATAGTTTTAGTTGCTTCTCTAATCCTAAACTTGTAAAGATTCAAATTTCGTGCAGATTTTGAACTACAAAAGACTGCATGGCTGTAGAATATAAATGTTTTGCCTTATTATCAATCATTACCTGCATACAGCTACATGTATAGACACAGAAAGTTTCAAGTTTTCAAGCATGTTTCTTGATTTTTTACTTTCTACAAATGCATTGAATTTGCAGAAAATGATGCAGGCAGCTTCAATAACAGTGTCGCCGGGCAACAGGTTAGTGTTATCAGGTTTATCTAGTTTTGGATGGATGCGCCTTGATAGTTTTTCTCATATCATTTCATCATAACAAGGAAAGTGATTTTAGAAAGTAACATGGAATTAATTTTCCAATTTAGCTTTATACAAAAAATTGCACTCCTGATTAATGGTGTTCATCTATTAGTTGAGTTCAATTGGTGACAACAAATATCTGACTACTTGTACCTCTTTTTCTTTTTGTAATACCCTGACAAGTGACTAGCAAATATCTAATATACACGCCATTCAAATCCATTACCGTTCATGCATTTTTCTCATAAAAATACTTTTTTTTTTTTACTTCCTTGTTTGGGTTCTATGAAAATCAAAAACAGCCAAAAAAATAAATTTCATTTACCTTCCATTTAGTTCAATCTTCTAATTTATCATTTCTTCTATATGTTATGAAGTAAAGCATGTTCTGTTGCTTGCTGATTGTTTGATTTACATGTCTATTTATCAGGCTGTATTGGAAACTGTAGCTAGGGTTAAGTCCAAGAAAAATGACACGAAGGAGGATAAGTATGGATTCTTATCAGTTTATTGTCAAATTCTATGGTGTTTATATTTTATTTATATCTCATTTATACTATTATCGTTCACTTGCAAAAGTATATATTGGGTTGCTACTCATAGTAAGAAAAATTGTGTAGGTCCATACAACTTCATCATATTTTCAATATGGATAACGATAACGGAGCAGAAGAGACACCAACACTGATTGACAGAAAGGTAAAATTTGAAGTTTAAGCTGCTACTCCCTCCGTCCCTAAATAAGTGTACTTTTGACTTTTGAAGTCTTTCTTTTCCAACTTTTACCTTATATATTTTTGTTTGTGTTATATAATACTTAATGCAGAATATATAGATGAATTGGGTTTTAAATGCATTTTAATTGGTACAATTTTCATCAAGTATTATATAAAATAAACAAAATTATTTAAGGCCCAAGTTGAAAAAGAAAGACTTCAAAAGTTAAAAGTGGACACTTATTTAAGGACGGAGGGAGTATATAATTTATTTGTGTCATGTATTAATCTATCCTTGTTCTCTGTTCAGGATAATGTATTTATAATATCCAATTTTAAGTCAAAATATCCAGTGCTACAGTTAGACTTGAGGTAAGTTTTGCAACTTATGGTGGTCTACCTGTCAGTATTTTATCACAAAAGCAACTTTGATATATCATTCAAGCAATTTATAAATGCTGAATCTGCAGGCTAATCTCCGATCTTGTAGTTGTCATTGTATCTGCCACTTGTGGTGGTATTGCGTTCGCCTGTGCTGGACAGCCGGTATGAACGTTCTTCCATACTATACTTTTATTTATTTTTTCAATCTTAAAACTTTTTACTTCTTATTTCTGCACTTTTGTAGGACTCACTATGTGGCTCATGTTGCTTTAACAGGTCATCACTGGATATTTGCTGGCAGGATCTCTTGTTGGGCCTGGCGGGTTGGATGTAGTCAGTGAATTGGTGCAAGTATGTGTAACTTAGTATCTCTACTTCAATATATAATTCCATCCTAGTAAGGTCTTGATTTGTAATTGTATGTGTCTATGCTCCAAAATCTTTGTTGACCATCCTTCGATGCTATCTGTGTACTATACGTAAACTAGGAACATAAGGCTTTTGATTGACAAGTGGGGTTAAATATATACTTTTTATGTAATTATTGTCAATATGTCTGTTTTCCACAAAATAGAAAATACTTTCCATTGGTGTCTGTTTGTCATGGTTAAAAGCTAACCTGTTAGCAAGGCCTTGGTGATTATTATTGTTATTATTATTTTTAAGATAATGAAATCTTATTTGTTCAAATGTAGGTAGAGACGGTAGCACAATTTGGTGTTATTTTTCTTCTTTTTGCTTTGGGGCTGGAGTTCTCCATGGCAAAGGTTTTTCTTTTTGACTAATGTTATGCTTTGATTTTATTCATAAGATAAATTGTTAATGCGAGACTAACTCAAACTAATTGTTTGATGATTCTAGCTTAAAGTTGTTCGAGCTGTTGCTGTACTAGGAGGACTGCTTCAAAGTCTCCTATTTATGTGCATATGTGGAATTACGGCCTCCGTAAGTCGTTGATTGATCCTTCTGCTTTATTGTTAGTAGTAATTGAATAATCACTACACCTGGTATCATAATGAGCAAAATATTGGTCATAGCTAAGGAATAGAGATTCAACTCATTGGTAAGAAATTAGTACTTACAAAATCAGTGACCGGGATGGTTGCCTTAGTAGAGATTTTACCTCTTTTTAAGGAGAGAGTCATATAACTCATGGGGTGGCCAACAGCCAACTTGGTTTTCATATTGGTTGCTTTTACTAATGAGTGGGGGGGGGGGGGGGGGGGGGGGTTGAAGGTTTGAAACCTTATGGTGCTGTTTCTCCTTTGAAACCACACAAATGTTTCTTTAGGGAGAGCTTTACCTGGTCTACGTTTGTGTGGCACTGGATTCAGGCCCATGGATTTAGTCAGCCAAAGGCAGACACCACATTTTCCAAAAAAGGGAGAAGCAAACCATGATTCTCTCTAGGCTTTGATGCTCTAGATAACAAACTGAATGACGAAAACTTAATTAGTGGAAAAAATTTTGAATGTACTGCAAATCTGCTGCTGTTTGTTCTTTAGGAATGAAAAAAGTGGAACATTGATAAGGTGCCCACAGTTTATTTTTTATTTTTAATTCGCCACTTGAAAGAAATATTAATTATTAGATGAGGTTTATGATTGGAAGATAAGTACATGCTAGGATCCTTTATGCTAAATTTTTACTATTGTCTTTTCTTTTAGTAATACAAATAGCAAATATTCCATGTGTTTTGAGGTATTTATGAACCAACATCTTATGTGATACAGTATAATATTAGATTAGTTATATATATATATATATATATATTTGAACGGCAATTAGATTAGTTATTTTGACTATTTTGTTTCTTCAATCTTGCTATCTGATGTATAGAATTGGATGACACTTACAGTTATGTGGCGGTAAGCCTTCTGAGGGGGTTTTTGTTGGTGTGCTTCTTTCAATGTCTTCAACGGCAGTGGTAAGACCATATGACTTATTTGCTTGTAGGTAATGTGTCTCTGGTTTCATCCTAGCTAATTAAATCTCATTTGCTGTCATTGCACAATGTTTAATGTGCAGGTCCTGAAATTTTTGATGGACAAGAATAGTATTAATGCTCTTCATGGACAAGTTACTATTGGAACCCTCATCTTACAGGTGCTTAGCATTTCAACACTAATCCCCTGTACCATCTGAATGTCATCTAAGATTTAGGCTGATGTTAAAAGATTTTTAGGGGTCGTTATAAATCACAGCTTACATGGGATGTGTTATGCTGTTCATATCTGATCTCTACTTTACTTTATCATTCTGTGAGTTGTAAGGACAGTCTCTAATGTAGCACTTTTCTTTTACAGGATTGTGCGGTGGGTTTATTGTTTGCTCTTCTTCCAGTACTTGGTGGAACTTCAGGTGTTCTCCAAGGAGTAATATCCATGACTAAATCGTAAGTTATTGACTCTTTGATTACATCCTCTTTTATTTTTTATTTATTTATTTTTTATTATTATTATTTTTTTTTAATACTAAGTTGATTATATAGGATGCTATAGGTTGTTTCATGTCAAAGCTAAACAAATGCAAATATGTAATGTTCACATTGTCATATATTGATAACAGAAAATGTCTTCAGTAATGTTCACATTGTCGTATATTGATAACAGAAAATGTCTTCAGCCAAAATCAGACATTGGTAGGTAATTTGGGCTGAGATGATTCGGCTACAAGTAATGAACAAGAATTACATTCTTGGTCGTTAGTCTCTTATAATATACAAATATATTAAATTCTTTTGCGAGAATGTAGTAAACATTTTTATTGGATGGAAAAGGGGTGTTGATAATTGCCGGTCGAGTCATTTTCTGCTTACTGTTGCTGTATCTATTCAATGAATATCAAAGATTTCTGTTGCTTTCAGCATACTGATTCTTAGTTAGTCAGGCTGGTGGCGTTGATTGCATTTTTGGCAGTTTTATCAGTATTGTCACGGACTTGGTTGCCTTGGTTTCTTAAACTGATGATAAGCCTATCCTCGCAGGTGTGAATTGTTTAATGGTTTTAATTGAGCTGTTTTTTTTTTTTTTTTTTTCTATGAAGTTCATTAAACATACTGTATTCATGCTTTCTTAAACTTCATTGCAGACCAATGAACTGTACCAGTTGGCAGCTGTTGCATTTTGTCTGCTGGTAGCATGGGTCTGTACTTCTTTGTTATACTTGATGTTTTCCTTTGAAGTCGTTTTTTTTTTTTTTTTTTTTTTTGCCAGACCTTGTGTACTCTCAGCAATTTCTTTAGTTCCCCGACTCAGCTCAAATTTCTATAAATATTGGTGCTTGATTTGGCTAGTTATATGTGGATGTTAGAAAATTCCGTGATTCCATTTCATGCTGTACTTAACCAAATTATATATGTAATTTCAGTCTAGTGATAAGCTGGGTCTAAGTTTAGAATTGGGTTCGTTTGCTGCTGGAGTTATGATATCAACAACTGATCTTGCTCAACATACTCTTGAACAAGTAAGATTTGCATCTATTATTTGACTTTCTTAGATTTGTTTAGTTACTTGCATTAATTAGTATTCAAATGAATCATCTGCTTGATAACGTTTCTATCAAGTGTATAAAGTCTCTATGTCCGTATCGTAGATTCAAATCTCCCCAGCCCCTAAATCCGTCCTTTATGAGTCATTTTTTAGTACTGTAAGTAGCACATTGTCCCAGAAATATACAACATATGATATGGAGTTCCAACTCCAAAGATTGTTGTACAGCAAGACAGAGTTGCACATCAAACGAGTCAAACTACATGAAAATGATGAAAGATAAAATATCCTTTTCTATTATGGAAAAATATTTTCCGAGAGAACTACTCTAGATAAGGTCCAAAGGTCAGGAAACTATAATGTTCATTTTAATATGGTTTATGTGATTGTTTGAACTCAGTTATCAAAGTAAAGCGCTAACCTCAGTCATTGAGTTTCTATGATGATAGTAACATGCGATTGCCAAAATATACAAATTGATGTTTTATTCATGCAGGTCGAACCCATACGCAATTTCTTTGCTGCTCTCTTTCTTGCTAGTATCGGCATGCTGATTCATGTTCATTTCCTATGGAACCACATTGATATTTTGCTAGCATCAGTTTTGTTAGTGGTTATTGCGAAGACAATTGTGATTGCATTGGTTGTCAAGGGCTTTGGCTACAACAACAAAACTTCAATACTTGTAAGTTTTATCATGCTCTGACACTTTTATTCTGACCTTTCTGTAATAGAGTACTGTTTTCATATTCCACTGCGAGAATGGTTGATAACCTCAATGGCGTTGCCATTAAATTTGTGAGGTTGGTAACGGGTCAAAATGTGGTTGGCTTGTATAAATTTTTTGTATGTGTCATAGGCCACGGGAAGGTGGCCTGAAGGTTTCAGAAAAGACCTAGGTTCAAGCCTTGACAGGTGAACATCTTAAGATGGATATGGGGAAGTCCAGAACCAACAGGGACCCCCCTCCGTTTACCAGTGTCAAAAAGGGCCAGTTGGATTGACCTGCAAAAACTTCGGTCCATTTACTCAATGAATAGTCAATGTGTTGGCTATGGGTAAAAAAGCAGTACTACTGTCGCAATCGAATGTTTTGTATTCAAAGCGTTTGAATTAAAACACAACCCATGTTAGGACTATAGTAATTTGGATATTTGTTTCTGGAACTGGTAAAAAACAGGAAAGATTTGGCTAATTGTGTATAATCCTTGAGGACTTTCTGCTTTCCATATAAACATCATTCATGAGAGATTTTGTAATGCAGGTTGGGATGTCTTTAGCACAAATTGGAGAGTTTGCTTTTGTCCTTCTCAGTCGCGCTTCTAATCTTCATCTCGTTGAGGTTAGCTCTCGGACATGTCTTTCTCTAAATCAGTACCAAAAATGGAATTAAACTTACTCTCATGAGTTTAAGAGATGTTCGGTTGAGAACATTTTCTGCTTAGTTTCTTTGCATACGCACACATAAGTTATATGTATGATGTTTAAGTATATACCTTATGCATTCTGATTCGTTTTTCCTTTCAGGGGAAGCTGTATATGCTGCTGCTTGGAACAACTGCTCTTAGTCTGGTATGAATGCATTTATAGTCACGTTGTTGATACAGATTTTCATCTGCGTTTCCCCTTTACTTCGAAAATTTGAAACACCCAATGAGTTAGAAAGTGAAAAATTAAGTCAACTGAAAAGAAATAGTTTGTTATTTATCAGTTTCTTGTGACATTCCTGATAGATCACTAAACAAAAATAGCATTTGTAGGTGACAACTCCGTTACTTTTCAAGGTAATACCGGGTGTAGTGCATCTTGGCGTTCTCTTACGGTGGTTCACCCCTGATAGCCAGACCGAGGTCCTTCATCTTTGTGACACACACACACACACACACACACACACACACACACACACACACACACACACACTCTTCTATTGTTGTTTGGTCAACATCCTTAATCGATATACTGACAGCTAACATTTTTTCTTATTAATTGGATTAGCAGATGGGATTCAAAGGAGATGGGCTACGTTCAGATAGTGCAAAGCAACGTATTGCGTTGATTGCTAAGGATCTTTTGATCCATGAAGGATAGGTATGACGGGACCAATATATCAAAGTTTGACTGGATACATATGTCATACCTTGTGTGGGTTATCCAGGTCAGCCAAAGATGAGAACTTTCTAAGGTCATCCGAACAAATTACAGAAGATAGAAACTTTCCTCAGAATGGGGAAACGGATCTGAGAGTTAATCTAATTGATAGACTACTAACAGGTGTGAAGCTTCGCTTTTGATTGAGGTATCATTTTAGGTAGTGATGTGATAACCACTGTTTTCTTGTATGCCGGTTTGTAATGTAAAATAGTTGTATGTACGTGTGGGGAAAACAAGAGGAAGCATCGACTTCCATGTAATTTTTGAAGGGCCAATTCTTTGATATAGTAACAATCGTTTCTAAAATTTGTGAAGGGCTGAATGAATTGCCCTGTGAGCAAGTCTCCCGACATCTGAAAATGGTGTTGATGCAGACCTTGTGTTCTTGTGTTTCTCATTGTGTATATTTTGTTTCATAAACCGGCATATAATCATATCGTTAAATCGTAACCCTTGAAGTACAATATCTCACATTCTCGAAGGTTTTAATTGAACTCTTCAAAGGATATAGCCTCAATTTTTGAAGTGCAAGGTACAAGTCTATTAAAGGTTATTTGGAGATAATTAAAGACGTCAACCCGACTTGGCATTCTAACTATCTTCTTCTAAATGGTCAGACTACACTAAGGAAAACTACTTCATAATCGACGTAGCTGTGTTGTTAGTTTAGTATGCATATGGATGCTTATCTAGCACTAGCAAAATAAGTAGGTGACGGTCGGGACTATTTTGATTTTTTCTGTGTGATAGTGGTCGTAAACATTGTGATTGTTCCTGTGTGGTAGTGGTCGTTAGTGGTTCTGAAGATGGAGAAGGGATGAAACGGGTAAAGCTAGCCGGTTGTGGAGGTTACTAATTAAAACTCACACATCTTTGTCATCTGACAAGTTTCATATAATATATCGTGTGAGCACACTAGGCTTTGGCATAAATCTTACATAATGTATTTTGACTTAAGTCATAATATAATTAAATTTTAATTATTTGTACATAAACAATGTATATTATTTAATTATAATAATACAAGTAGTTAAGAATATGAATTTCTATTTTGACATGTTGCATGTCTGGTGTATATGAAACTTTTTGAGCAAGAATAAGGATTGTAAATACAATTACACAAATTAGCAAATAAAAAAATCTTTGTTTAGACACAAACACACCTCCCAATTAAGTTGAGGTTCCGTGATATGTTTTACTTCATTGTATCCTCCCTTCTGTTCCTTGTAAAATGTGATTGGTCTTGGACAGTTTTTGTTGGTTGTTTTATGTTGGCAATAAAATTTTGTTGTTGTTAAATGATAAAATTCTAATTGGCTGATGTTTGGACCGTGCTTTCAGTCATAACACCATTGGCTAAATATAGGAAATAAAGACAAAAAATGCAGCAAGTTTTATATAGAAGGCATGGTAATTGATAAGCCACACGCCACCCTATATTTCTGTGCTGCCATATCTTCGGCCAACAGCATTTCTTTGTGTTTTTAATGTTTTTCTTCTTTCCTTAGAGCTTGTCATAGCACTCTATGAACAACCATCAACACTTATGTAAAGAGATAGGAAGGGTAAAATCGGTATCTTTTTCTCAAAAGAAAATTTGAAACTTGCTAAAATATAGTACTCATAAATCTTTCAAATTTTGTATTCTAATTGTTATAGAGTTTTTCTAAATTTGCAATAATGGTTAAACAATTAACAAAATTGAGATGGGAACCATTATTGCAAAACTTAAAATGTCACTTTTTTGGTGATCACCACAAATCCGTAATTAGTACAAAACTAATTTTATGTATGTGTTATAACATTAAGTGTTTGAGAAGATTTACATGGAATGGAAATGGTAATGCATTGATCTTATAATTGGTATGATATGTGTCAAACTAGAAATCCAAATGAAAATGCAGTCTAACTTATCAAACTTAGGAATTCATACAAATGAGAAAGATGAACTCGAAAGGAATTGATCTTTGTTATTAGAATGAGGAATGTTTGTTACAAACAAGAAGAGAGAACGTTTTACAAATCATGAATACCAAAATGAAAGTGAAAGATACATTTTATACAGGAAAGTTGAATAACAGATTTTGGCACCAAAATCTGTTATTTGAAATTCTGTTATGACATGTGGCGGCTTATGATTTGAACACGTGTCATTCCATACCCCTTAAACAATTGAGCAAACTCTTCACAATTGACCTTGATCCTCTGCAGCTGCAAACTCAGGAAACCTCTGCATTACATCATCATAAACCTCCCATGTGGCTCCATCAGTATCACTATTCGACCATTGTACTAGGATGTAAACTGCTGGTTTGTTATTAAGTTTGCCCAACTTCCTATCCAATATGGCTACTGGATGCACAGATAATAATCCATCTTTTCCAATTTGAGGCAATGCTCCCATCTTTTGCACTGGACCTTTACATTTCTTCAATTGTGAGACATGAAACACTGGATGAATAAGACTGTCACTTGGCAATTGTAACTTGTAAGCTACTTGACCAATCTTATCACATATCAGAAATGGCCCATAATATTTTGCTGACAACTTGTGGTATGGGTTCTGCCTTACTGAACTTTGCCTGTATGGCTGCAACTTCAAATATACCCATTCACCAACCTTAAAACTTCTGTCAGTTCTATGTTTGTCAGCCTGGTTTTTCATTCTGTCTTGGCTCCTTTTGAGATGAAACCTCAGCATATCAATCACTTGCTCTCTTGCTAACAAAGTTCTGTCCACACTATCCACCATACTTTCTCCAGCTAAATAAGGCAAATAGATAGGGGTTGTTTGGCAATACACCACTTCAAAAGGTGTAGTGTTGATAGAGCTATGAAAATTGGTATTGTACCAATATTCAGCCAGAGCAAACCACTAAGTCCACTCCCTGGGTGTTTCACCAGTCATACACCTTAAGTAACATTCCAAACATCTGTTCACTACTTCTGTCTGCCTATCAGTTTGGGAATGGTAGGCAGTTGACATTTGAAGTTTGATCATCAACATTTTGAACAAAGATTGCCAGAATTGACTCAAAAATATCCTATCTCTGTAACTCACAATTGTCTATGGTAACCCATGTAACTTATAAACATTTTCCATGAAAGCTTGAGCCACTTGACTTTCCGTAAAAAGGATGCTTTAGAGCAATAAAGTGGGCAGATTTACTCATTCTATCCACCACCACAAATACTGCTGACTTACCTTGTGAACTAGGTAAGCCTTCTATGAAATCCATGGAAATGTCTCTCCAAACTCTTTGAGGTATAGGCAAGGGTTGTAATAGTCCAGGTGATGCACTCAAATCTGGTTTTTGTCTTTGGCAAATGTCACATTCTCTGACCCATTGTTTCACATGTTTTTTCATCTTCCTCCAATACACCATTGAACTTATATTCTTAATGGTAACTTGAACTCCTGAGTGTCCACCTACTGGATCAGCATGAAAATATCCAAAAATTTGCTTCTTCAAGTCCACATCATTGCCTACTACCAACTTGTCTTTTCTCCTTAGTTGACCATTAGCCCAAGTATACTTACTTGTACCATTTTCATTAGCCTGCAACTTTTGAATCACATTCTGCAACTCACTATCCAACTTCCAACTTTCTTTAATTTTTTCAAGCAAATCACTAGTAATAGTAGTAGCAACAAGACTACACAACTCTGCTCCATTATCAATTCTTGATAGAGCATCAGCTGCAGTATTATCACACCCTTTTTTATACTCAATTTCATAATCATAGCCCAACAACTTTGGTAACCACTTCATCTGGAAAGGAGTGGTCAATCTTTGATCCAACAAGTATTTCAAACTGAAATGATCAGTTTTAATTTTGAAATGCCTGTCCAATAAGTACCCTTTCCATTTCTCTAAAGCCATTATCACTGCAAGGAATTCTTTTTCATAAGTTGACAAAGCCTGATGTTTCTCAGATAAAGCTTTGCTTAAGAAATCAATAGGATGACCCTCTTGTTGTAAGACTGCCCCAATGCCAATACCACATGCATCTGTGTCCACCACAAATTCTTTTTCAAAATCAGGCAAAGTTAACACTGGTGAAGTTACCATCACTTGTTGCAATTGTTCAAAAGCTTTTTGGGTTGCATCACTCCATTTGAAAGAGTTTTTCTTCAACAAAACAGTTAAAGGCTTGGTTATAATAGCATAGTTTTGAATGAATCTCCTATAATAACCTGTGAGTCCCAAAATTCCCCTCAATTGCTTGACATTTGCAGGAATTGGCCACTCTTTAATAGCTCTTATCTTCTCTGGATCTGTAGAAACCCCTTGCTCAGAAATCACATGCCCAAGGTAATCCACTTTTTCAGAAGCAAAAGCACACTTAGACTGTTTAGCAAACAAAGTATGTTGTCTCATGACTTGCAACACGAATCTCACATGTTGCACATGATCTTCCATGTTTTTACTATAGATCAATATGTCATCAAAGAAAACCAGAGTGAACTTCCTCAAGAAAAGCTTGAACAGAGTATTCATCAAAGATTGAAATGTTGATGGAGCATTAGTCAACCCAAAAGGCATTACCAAGAACTCATAGTGTCCATCATGAGTTCTAAAAGCTGTTTTCTCAATGTCACTCTCCTTCATTCTGATTTGATGATATCCTGATCTCAAATCCAATATAGTAAACACTTTTGCTCCATTTAGTTCATCAATCAATTCTTCAATAACAGGAATGGGAAATTTGTCTTTAACTGTGAACTTATTAAGTTGCCTATAGTCCACACACATCCTCCAACTCCCATCCTTCTTCTTGACCATCACAATTGGTGAAGAAAATGAGCTTTGGCTATGTCTATTTACCCCTGACTCCAACAACTCACCCACCATTTGTTCAATTGCATCCTTCTGAGCAGGAGGATGTCTGTAGGGTCTCACATTCACTGATGGAGAGTTTGGGAGAAGGTGAATTTGATGGTCATGAGACCTTTTTGGTGGTAGTGAAGTAGGTACAACAAACACATCTCCAAACTCAGACAATGCTTCCACCATTGGACCCTCTTTAACCTTTGTAGACTCCATGTGTAATAAACTTAATGAACATACACACATCATCAGAGACCTACTAGTGACCTTTTTACCTTGCATCCATTGAATAGTAGCCTGTGGAGTACCTCTCAACATGACTCTTTTTTGCTTGTAAGTAAAGGCCATAGTTAACTTTGCAAAATTTCAACTAATGGTGCCCAAACTGGACAACCATTGTACTCCTAACACCATTTCACAGGCACCCTAATGGTAGCAGCATAACATCCACCTCAAAAACCATATCACCAATAGTTAAACCAAGCTTGTGACACACAAAAGTACTAACCATATCTTGCCCATTAGCCACAGTCACTTGCAAAGGACAAGTAGACTTCATCTTACACCCTAATCTTTTGGCAGTTTGTAAATCCATGAAATTATGAGTACTACCAGAATCTGCTAATATGTGGACCTTTTGTTTTCCAATAGTACCCTTAACTCTCATAGTTTGAAAAGTATTTTGATGAGGAAAAAAATGAACCACTTTTAAGGGGTCATTTAAGCCGGAATTGGAATTTATTTGATCAAATATTACCCTAAATTGTTCCTTTTGTGATTTTAGGTACTTTGGGAGTGAATTCTGGAAAAGAAGGCATTTTGGACGTTTGTGGAGCATAAAAGTGAAGAAAACGACAAAGACTTAATTTTCTTTGCTGGGAACAGTGGATGACGGCGTCAAGAAGAAAATCTTGACGGCGTCAAGAGTAAAAGTGGTGACGGCCCAGAGAGAACGTGAAGGCGTCACCCAAGCCCGTCACGTGTTAACTTGTCAAAACTTGCGCGCGGAGTAGCTGATATTATTTTGGTCATAACTTTTGCATACGAACTCGGATTTAGGTGATTCAAAAGCCCACGTGAAGAGGACGAAGAGATCTACAATTTGGTGAAAAAATAGTCGTGATGGCGTCAAGAGAAACGAGCTGACGCCGTCAAGATGGGCCGACAAAAAACATGCCTATAAATATAACATCATAACTTCACTTTTTGTAAGCCCTAAACCCTAAGGTCGATTTATGGGTTTAGGTGGGTGTTTTTCCAGCAACTTAGAGGGTTTCAATCACTCCATAAACATCATATATTGGTTTGATGATTCTATCTCAATTATGTCTTTCATTATTATTGTTGATTGTCCTTCTTTGATTATGTTTTGCTAATTCACCTTGTGTCTACTCATGATTGTGTGAAACTTGTGTATAATTAATTAGATCTCATTGATTTCTTGTTGATGTTTGTGTCTATCTCCATCAATGAGGGCTTGTTGATGTGTGTGTCTATCTCCATCAATTAAGGCGTGACAACTTCAATAGATCTAGTTGATTTAGTTTATAATTCTTGTTTCCTATTGATTCTTGTTTTGATTGAATGAATTCGATATTAGGCTTAAGAAAACTGGCAGATCTCCATTTGGTAACATGCTTGAACGTCTTAGGAAACATGAACCGATGTGTACTAGGTTTTATTGGTTGTATTTAATGCATAAGTAAATTCTAATGATCTCATGTTAGGAGCTTCTAGCAGGCTCGGCATAGGAGTGAAGTAGGCACTCATAGGATTGGGGAAGTAAGTACGCCACCCCATGAATGGTATTAAGAAATACAACCCGTCAATTAAAACAAGGTGTAACAATTCAATAGGTAGAATTGGATAGCTAGCAAGGAGTAACATATCATAGGTAGACATGCTTCACTTATCTTGTAGAACCTTAGTTTATTTTCTTGTTTATTAGTTTAATTAGTAGCTTTTGGGTTAGTTTATTAGCAACTAATTCCGCCCAGTCTCCCAATACCCGAGTTTTTTACTTGCTTTTCATAAAATATAAAAACATAAAAAGAATCATCCTTCACTTTTAGACCTAGTTAGATTAATTTCAATCCTAACGACACTATTCCTAGCTGAACGATCCATCCCCCGGTACTTGTCACTATACTATACTACAACGATCAGGTACACTGCCTGGTGGGGGTTGTAAGCTTCTCGAGATCCCTCGAGAGGTAAAGCCTGGTGCAATCCCTACGCATCAAGTTTTTGGCACCGCAGCCCGGGGAATAGTTATTGTTTAGGTTGAATTTGATTTTTATTAGGTCTACTCATTAGATTCCTATCAAGTGAGATTTTTTCTTTTTTATTTTGTAGCTTTCTCGTAGTCTGTCTTTTCTTTGTGATTTTGTTTGTAATTTGCTTCAAATGGACTTTACACTTAGACTTCTAAGATTAATAACACACCAAAGAGTTCAAAATACCTCATTTAGAGACACCTATGAATCATATGAGCCTTCACCTAGGATAGATTCTTATGAACAACCTCCATGTTTAAGATCTAGTTTTAGTGAGGCCAATAGGAAATGCGACCTAGTTTGCCAATGAATTATGGAGAGAGCCATTGCAACAAATCAAAAGTTGGATGAAGCACTAGGTTTGCTATTATCACTACCTAAGAAAACAATTGAGGAGGATTTAGCCGAGCATGATCACATTGATCAAAAAGACCTAGGTTTTATGATCGATGATGATGAATCTCAAGAAACAGATGATGAATCTCTTGGGCAATTTGTATATTGCAGTCAGAATTTTGAGGATGATCCTTATGATTCGGACATAGAAGTTGAGATGCCTAGAGAAGCACGTGAGATACTTAGGAGAATGCTTAGGATAGATTCTACCAAAACACATGATGAGGATATAGGTGATCTTGACACATGGAATGATGAGGTCAATAACATAAGCCGACAAAATACTCAATCATCATTTGAGGCACACACACCGCCCGTGACTTACCCGGAAGAAGTAGAAGAAACTTTAGGAATTCTGATGGAGGTAGAACCCTTGGACCAGGCACCACTTGAGGATATAGGTTTGAATACTTGTAGTAATAACCTTACTCCTAGTTCTAGGAAATTTCCTAATGTTGATGAACCGGAACCTCAACCTTTACACAACTTTCCATCCTTAGATATACATCAAGGAGACAAAAGAGGAACCGACCCACCCATCAACCAATATTATCCGGGTAGTTTTAGGATGAAGGAAGCCATTCACTCACCCCCTTCACCTCACGTGGCATATTTCCACCCTAAGGGTGTGTATCGCTACTTCCACCCGCACTTAATTCAAAGTGTAGGGAAGACCTCCCCTATTTTCGTTAAATAAGGGTAGAGTCAGGCTCGTGACTCGAACAAAAACAAGCGCTTATTGGGAGGCAACCCAAGCTTTATTTGTTTGTTTGTTTGTTTGTTTGTTTATTTGATTTTATTTGTTTCCGTATGCATGCTTTATTTTTATTGTTTGTGGCTCATGTTTCAAAGTAAATTGTGAAAATGCTTTATTTTGTTTTTAACTTCGTCTTAATTGCATATAAAGGTATTTTGCAAAAGATAAGTGTAAGGGAGATCCAAATTTGTTTATAAGAACGAAATTGAGCATGAACCACAACAATATTAAATGGACATGTGTATTAGTACTTGTTAGAGTCAAATGCTTGTATCGAGTCATAATGATGTTTTGCAGGATTTTCCAGAAAGTAGGACATAAGTTTCTTCAGAAATTTTCCGGAAACTTAACGTAAAGATTTCTGCAGGTCACTTCTGACGGCGTCATGAGTTTACTCTTGACGGCGTCATGTGTAAAATTCTGGAAATTTTGCTAGTTTTGTTTATACTGGAGTCTTAAAGTTTTTGTTAATTCTTTAGTTTTATAAACTCCAGAAAATCTGCAAACATTCATTCCACAAGCATTATATCTTTAATTGTTTTGTTTTTATTCCTAAGTCTTGAATTACATCTAGTTGTGAGTTCTCTTAGTTCGGGTTGATGCTTTGGGTTTTTGTCTGTTTTCTCAGGTGTAACAGGTTATATATGACAAGAAGATGATTTATATTCTGGAAGGGAAGCTTTGATTGTTCATTTTCTTGGAGGAAGATCTAACCTTGCTACTTTATTATCCATACCGAGTGAATCAGGGGAGTATTTGATTTCATTCTTTTTACTTGTTTCACTTTTACATTCTTTACTTGAACATTGGAGACAATGTTCATCCTAAGTGTAAGGGGAGGGTAAAATGATGATATCTTACAAATACACTTTCGCTTGAGTTTGTTTGTTTGATAGTAGATCTGTAATAAAACTATGAGAAATACTTGTTAGTGCAATTTTAGCGCCAAATTTAAATTTTTTTACAACATTTAGGAGTGAAACTTTAGCCATAGCAAGCGTCTCATGGATAGGATATTGTATGACTAGCACATAACCGTATCATTCAGAAAAATTTTCCACCCAAATATGTGAGGTTCGCCTTTAGATTTGATAGGAAAAGCATTTACTATTAGTGCTTATGAGTGTACCGGTAGCATTTAGATTCTAGAACTTGCGTTAGTGATGCATCCTGAGACCGCTAGTGAGACTACATTCGTGTAGTAGGATTTACTACATGATAAGAGGCATTAGGATCACCCTTGTGTTAAACCCGTATCATAATTACTTGACCATTTAAGTCATATTACTTGGCTTGTTAAGTCAATTAATTTTTCCCATACCTTAGCGTTGTACTCATTTTTAGTACACGAAACCCCTAGTATACCCCTCCAAGCATATCCTTTCGTTTCAAACTTTAAGCATCTTACTTAAAGGAAGAATTTGTTACACCCCACTTAAATGTACACCCAAATCGCCTTAGTCTTCCGTGTATGCACTCATCTTTAGTGCATTATTGTTATATGTTAAACCCTATGTTAATTATCTAATTGATTACATGGTTGCTAAGTCGAGTCATATCATTGTACATATTGTTTTGGGACGATTGAGACTCATGGGTAAAATACTTATTTTATGGAGTAATGGGGAAGAACATAATATTATTACCCCCATATGTACATTAATCTTAAAAGTACTCCAAGTGTTTTGATTATCTTGATTCGAGTCATTAGTTAAGTTATTTGTAAAGTATGTAAAAATTCAAGTGTAAGGGAAATATTCATCCCCTATGATGTATTATTTTGGATGGTAGGGTAAGAGTGTATGCAAAAAAAAAAAAAAAAAAAAAAAAAAAAAAAAAAAAAAAAAAAAAAAATTGAAAAAATCAAGAAAAAAAAAAAAAAAAAAAAAATACGGACTACCATCCCTTTTCATTCTATGTTCATTTTATGTTTTTGTTATTTTTCATTTATTAGCTTAAGTCGAATCTAGTCTTGGCTTAGCAACGGCACATTGTACATGTAATTAACCAAAATTGTTAACTCGCCACCAGTAAAAACTGCCTATATCCAACAAAACCGTGTATTTCATATCCCTACACCTAACGTTACAACCCTTTAAAAGACCTCTTTGATAGTTTATCCTAGGTGCTTACGCCATGTGGTGGAGGTTTGATCCTTTCCCAAGCCTATTGTAATCTATTTTGCTATGACAGGTAGTGAGAGATATCTTCCGTTTCCATATTGTGATATTACTTTATTACACCCGAGAGATATGAGTATCTAAACACTATTTATGAGGTGCTAGTGTATGACCTCCGTGCTTGTCTTTGGTCTTTAGTGGAACGATTATTTGTTGTAATTACTTTTATATTAGTGTTAAATGATCCCTAACTTGTATTTTGACTAGAATAAAAGCGCGTTTGCTTGAGGACAAGCAAATCTCAAGTGTAAGGGTATATGATGAGGCGAAAAATGAACCACTTTTAAGGGGTCATTTAAGCCGGAATTGGAATTTATTTGATCAATTATTACCCTAAATCGTTCCTTTTGTGATTTTAGGTACTTTGGGAGTGAATTCTAGAAAAGAAGGCATTTTGGACGTTTTTGGAGCATAAAAGTGAAGAAAACGACAAAGACTTAATTTTCCTTGCTGGGAACAGTGGATGACGGCGTCAAGAAGAAAATCTTGACGGCGTCAAGAGTAAAAGTGGTGACGGCCCAGAGAGAACGTGAAGGCATCACCCAAGGCCGTCACGTGTTAACTTGTCAAAACTTGCGCGCGGAGTAGCTGATATTGTTTTGGTCATAACTTTTGCATACGAACTCGGATTTAGGTGATTCAAAAGCCCACGCGAAGAGGACGAAGAGATCTACAATTTGGTGAAAAAATGGTCATAACGGCATCAAGATAAACGAGCTGACGCCGTCAAGATTGGCCGACAGAAAACATGCCTATAAATATAACATCATAACTTCACTTTTTGTAAGCCCTAAACCCTAAGGTCAATTTCTGGGTTTAGGTGGGTGTTTTTTCAGCAACTTAGAGGGTTTCAATCACTCCATAAACATCATGTATTGGTTTGATGATTCTATCTCAATTATGTCTTTCATTATTATTGTTGATTGTCCTTCTTTGATTATGTTTTGCTAATTCACCTTGTGTCTACTCATGATTGTGTGAAACTTGTGTATAATCAATTAGATCCCATTGATTTCTTGTTGATGTTTGTGTCTATCTCCATCAATGAGGGCTTGTTGATGTGTGTGTCTATCTCCATCAATTAAGGCGTGACAACTTCAATAGATCTAGTTGATTTAGTTTATAATTCTTGTTTCCTATTGATTCTTGTTTTGATTGAATGAATTCGATGTTAGGCTTAAGAAAACTGGCAGATCTCCATTTGGTAACATGCTTGAACGTCTTAGGAAACATGAACCGATGTGTACTAGGTTTTATTGGTTGTATTTAATGCATGAGTAAATTCTAATGATCTCATGTTAGAGCTTCTAGCAGGCTCGACATAGGAGTGAAGTAGGCACTCATAGGATTGGGGAAGTAAGTACGCCACCCCATGAATGGTATTAAGCAATACAACCCGTCAATCAAAACAAGGTGTAACAATTCAATAGGTAGAATTGGATAGCTAGCAAGGAGTAACATATCATAGGTAGACATGCTTCACTTATCTTGTAGAACCTTAGTTTATTTTCTTATTTATTAGTTTAATTAGTAGCTTTTGGGTTAGTTGATTAGCAACTAATTCCGCCCACTCTCCCAATCCTCACCTTTAGACCTGGTTAGATTAATTTCAATCCTAACGACACTATTCCTAGCTGAACGATCAATCCCCCGGTACTTGTCACTATACTATACTACAACGATCAGGTACACTGCCTGGTGGGGGTTGTAAGCTTCTCGAGATCCCTCAAGAGGTAAAGCGTGGTGCAATTCCTATGCATCATATTTGTACCAGTAAGTGCATTGAGTTAAATTTGTGGTGGTCCACCTTCATTAAATTGCATATATTCAGCAGTTTCAACAATTCCTCACCATTATCTCCCATTTCTTCTTCTGTATCCTCAATTTCCTCTTCACATTCTCCATCACCAACTACTATAAGAGAATACAATTGTCTTGAACATTTGTGACGAGGCACATATTTTTTATCACAGTAAAAACACATATTATTTGCCCTCTTTTCCTCATATTCTTTCTGTAGAACCGTAGAGGGGAAGGGGGTGAATACGGTTTCTTCGGCTTTTTAGATGTTTAAAAACTTTAAGCCAAAAACAAAACCAAGTGGTTGTACAAATAATCCAACAACCACTACCACAACCAAAGTATATAAAGCAAGTAAATAACACAACGATATATACTGGTTCGGGATGGGGGGTTTATACCATCTGTACGTCCAGTTGCGAATCCGCGACTCCGATACTATTCACTAGTATAATCCTTTCGGTGGACTACAAACCGTTACAATTCACTCCACCGATATTCACCAATATCGATGCTCACAAAGAAGGAGTTACTCACCAACGGTATTCCGCCCTCGGAAACCACCCAAAAGAATCTCACGATTCGACTTTACCTAAGGATCACAAAGATCTCTATCAAGACTTCTACCCAGAAGTATCAAACCCCAACTAGATCCCCAATGATATTGGCTTGGTCACCAAGACACAAGACTTCCCTTACAAACAATTGAAGGGATGAATGAATGTTTGTTCAATCAAGTCCTAACCTAACCTAGAGACTCAATTGTAGTAGAAAGGGTAAAGATAAGAAGACCCTCGACACAATCACAAGAGTGGATTAGGTTCTTGTGATTCTTCCCTTGCAAGTAGATGTGTTCTTTCAAAGATGTTAGTGTGATAATCAAGAACACAAGATTAGAGATAGAAAGATAAAGAGATTTGATAGTGTTTAGAGAGAAAGAATCTAGAGAGAAAGAATAATGGCAAGGGGTGAGGAATACAATAGGCAAGGGTGGTATTCATAGGTCAAGAATCCAAACTTGGGAAATTTTACCGAGGCCGACGCGTCACCCGTGCGGGCAGCGTGCCAGGCGTCTGTAACTCTTTCCCCAGTGTTGGGTGTTTGGATCTTACAAATACCTATCCTTGCTAAACCCCCAATTGTACTTCACACTAAACCTTAACATTAATCATTCTAAGGTTTACCAACTCAAATAGCCAATTTGGAAATCAGTTGTGAAGTGCTTAAAGAGAAACCAAATTACCAAGGGTTTAAAGTGTATATTGGGTAATTTGGAAGGGGTAGAAGTGTATCTCCTCACATGGCATAGAAAAAAGAGAGAAAGAATATGCCAAGGAATATTCTAATGCTTTGGGGGGGGGGGGGGGAAGAATGTGATGGAGGTTTGAGATGAAATGGTTTGAATTGGATGGCTAGGATCAAAGGGAGCCTCCCTTGGTTTTCAAACAATTTGGCATGTGGAGAAATGTGGATGGATGAGATGATCTCATTAGAGATGGATGGCTAAGATCACACTTGCCTAGGTTAGGGTTAAGAAAGGATATTCCAAGGAATATGCTTTGCTTGGGGGGAAAGGAGAAATGTAGGGTTGAGATGGTTTCATTTGAAATGGATGGATAAGATCAAAGGGAGCCTCCTTTGCTTGAGGGGAAAGGTTGGATCAATGGTTGGGATTGTTTTGGTTTGAATTCAATGGCTAAGATCAATCACATGTGGTGGTATAGGGAAGAGGGATTGGATGGATGGTTGAGATGTGTTTGATTTGAATTCAATGGTTAGGATGGGAGGAGCCTCATTAGGGTTTCAAACAATTCCCCATGTGTTGAAAATAAAGGGTTGGGATGTGTTGTAAGGGAATGGATGGTTAGGATGTAGTGTGTAAGGGAATATGTAAGGGTGTAAGAGATTGTGTAAGAGAATATTTGATTTGGATATGATTGGATATGATTGGTTTTGTCTTATGCATAAATGAGATTAAGAGAGGATTAAGGCATAATCTAATTGTCATTAAGAAGAAAAGGTTTAGACAATTAAGATTATAAGTTGAGAAAATCATAGGTTACTTATAAGTTCAAGTAACACAATGTCGAGAATCCATAGTTTCATATCTCGTGACTTTCCACGACTCGACGTTCTCAACTAATACCTTGGTTCAAACAAGTTAAGTGCTTTGCCTTGATGTAAAGCATAACCCAAGTGGGAAATGATGCATTTACGCAAAGTGACCTTTGACTTAGTTTGACCAATAAGGGAGTAAACCCGTTACGTAATTAGAGAAGACGTAAGCACGAGATATGAGCATATGGATGCTTCAACACGATGTTACGTGAAATATATAAGCTCCATAAGTTTAGAAAAGCCTTGGCTAGAGGCGGTAGTTAGAAAACATGAGTTGGCGTTTTCCCATAAATGGGTGTTCTAAAAATAGGATATCTCAAATCTCAAAACTCGTTTCGAGTGTTCTTAATTAAACACATAACATATTCATACCTGTATTGAAAGATCCACATTTGTCAGGTAAGGGGAAAGCCGACTTTCAAAATTCGCCCGGAACCATATAGACTCCTGGCGCGTCACCCGCGCATTGACGCGCGGGCAGCGCGCCAGGAGCAGACATTGGCTCCGGCGATTTTGAGCTAACGTTTGTTATTTTATGTGTTTCGATGGTTTATTTGTCATCATTAAAACATAAAGAGATCTTGATCATGTTGCCTCAACACTTTCTGTGACAATCTCCTACCCTGACCAGTGTAACTAGTACTTGGCTTAGTTAACTTGTTACTTGGTAAAGCCAAGGGAGTGTTTGGTTTAACATACCCTTTCCCATTCTTAAGTGCATAAGTATTATGAGAATTCACTTTAGAAATAGGATTAGGTAATAGAGGAGCATACCTTGATTTCGATGCCATTAATGTCTGTTCTTGCATTTTAGCCATGTAAAAGACTCCAATGTAAACATTCTTATCTGAAGGCTAATCTCATTCTTCAACCCTCCCAAGAACAAACTAATAACATGTTTCTCACTCAGTTCAACCCTATTCAACAAGTCCTCAAACTTCTCTTGGTACACTTTCACAGAGCTGTCCTGCTTAAACTTTTTCAACTCCATCAATGGATCATCAAAAACTGACCCAAAACGTCTCAAAACCTCCCTTTCATACACATTCCAAAGAGAATCTTCACCATATCTGTTACAAAACTGTTGATGCCATACCAAAGCTATATCATACACATGCATGGACACCAATTCAAGCTTTTCACTATAATCAACAATACCATCAATCTTAAAGAACTGTTTACATATAAACACCCATCCTTTCACATCATCCCCATTAAACTTTGGGAATTCAATCCTTGACAATCTGCCAACATGCCTCCCACCACCATTTCTTGCATTGACATGAAGCCACCACTATGATTCTGACTGCCTACATGATGACCTGTACCTTCCCCATTCTTCAATTTGTTTATTTCTTGGTTAATAAGATTTTGATTCACCAAGAAACCTTGCATACTTTCTTTGATCCCTAACATTGGTTCTTGCAACTCTCTAACTGTTTCTTGCAAAGATTCCATTGTAGAATCTTGGGATCTTGATGTATTTCTTGTTTCCACCAATGTACCAGTAATATAACCACTCATCAACACTAATTAACCAGTGAAACAATGATTAATCAATGACCAAATGGGATAATAAGAACTGAAACTGTTCTGGGTTACTCAATCCAACTGCTGCTTGCTAGCTTGTTCAAGATAAGAAAATTTAACGAGAATTTCGGCTTATCTTGTGGCCGTACAGTTAATTGACACTAACTAATATGTAAAAACAGAACATCGAAATCAGTGGTGGCTGATTTCTATACCGGAAATCTTGATTTTGACCGGAATTACACCGTAGAAAATGACCGGAATCAAGAAATGTCAGGGTAACACTTCTTGAAGAACAATGGCGCCAAGAAATGGCTCTTGATACCAATTTGATATGTGTCAAAGTAGAAATCCAAATGGAAATGCAGTCTAACTGATCAAACTTAGGAATTCATACAAATGAGAAAGATGAACTCGAAAGGAATTGATCTTTGTTATTAGAATGAGGAATGTTTGTTACAAACAAGAGAGAACTTTTTACAAATCATGAATACCAAAATGAAAGTGAAAGATACATTTTATACAGGAAAGTTGAATAACAGATTTTGGCTGCCAAAATCTGTTATTTGAAATTCTGTTATGACACGTGGCGGCTTATGATTTGAACACGTGTCATGGTACTGTGTTTTTAGCAAATGGTAACCTTCTCGATTGAACTAGTCGATGAAAATCACATGGAATTAATGTTAGAATATTCAAAGATTAATGGTTATGGCGTATCGATATATTATGAGTGGCCATTCACAACTAAACGAATTCAATTAGTATATTATTAAGAGAACTAAACAACCAAATAAACTTGCGCATTGGAAAATATTCATTCGGTTGTGAAAGGATATTCATCATATGTCAATATATAGATACTTCACAACTTAACGAATTCATCTCAATTTCTTAACCTAGACCAACTATATCTAGGGTGCGTTTAGTTAAAAGAAAACATATTTAGTTTTTCATAAAACGTTTTGTACAAAAAAAGAAAATAAAGATTATGTTCAAATCAAGTGTTTATTATCAAATTATCTACAAAACAGAAAATTTGCATTTTATATTTTAACAAGAGAAACTTTAAAACATTTTATTTATTTTTATTTTTGTAATTGTTTTCCTTGTTTCGTTTGTAACCCATTATTTTTTTGAGAATAGAAAAATATCATATAAACGCGTTTTCTATGTTTAGTGAAAAATTAAATCCCTCTTTCTTTCACAAATTTGAAAATAGAAAACTAATAAAAAAAATTCGCCATAGAGTTCCTCAATATTTTAAGTTAGTAATGAAAAGACGCGCGACATTTTGAGTAGTAATTAAAACCGGAACTAAGCAAACACCTTGTTGTACTCATGTTCTTCTAGCACGTCGCTAGTTTTAATAAGAATGCAAAATCCATTGTGGTGTGACTGGATACGAGATCCAATCAATGCTTGTATGAATTAATCCAAATTTTGTTCTTGTAGCACCTCACCTGTTTTAATAGATTCTCAAGAAAAAGCAAAACACTATTCTTTCTTCGGTTCTGTTTAAAACCTTTTTGAACACTGAATTGGATACATATGAAAAAAATTAAGTATACAAAATTGAGATGGGAAGATGCGAACCGAGCATGCTTCAAGGCTGAACTTGTGGGGAAACCCTCCAAAATAGTGGAGTTATGGATCACTTGCCTCTTTGTCAAACTCTTTTTCAGTTTTCACATGTATAACTATAAAATAGACCATTTTGTTTTCTCAATTTGTCATTAGTCCCCCTCTTCTTTTACTTTATTTCTTTTCTTCTATGAATGTTTGTTTTCAATGCTGCGATTAAAGGGGCGTTTAGTATGAGTTCTGGAATCGCTATAGATATACGGTAAGTTTGATACGTGGCATTTAGAAGCGTTTACTGTTTAAAATTTACTGTTTTTCGTAATAAAAAATTGTTTAACAAGTGGTTAAAACAAGCATTAAAATTTTAATGATGTTTTTTGTAACGCTAATAAAACAAACTCTAAAATCCTATCGCTTCTTTTACTTCATTTATATAATAAAATTTAACCACAGTTACTTTACCGAATATTTTTACAAAATAAACCTACTGATAATTGCTATTGTTTGCAACTTTTTGTTGCATCCTACTTTTTATCAAACAGCTGGGATCTATTACAAAGTGGGTAAAATTAAAAAGTGTAGAACGACATTCATAATATGACATGTGTTCCACACTCAAAATTATACATAAAATCCGCCCATGCGTAATATGGTCTTTTGACTCATTTTTCTTTTCCACCTCAAATTTTAAACACACATATTTTTTAAACGATAAACTTTTATAAAAAAACAGATTTCACCACAATTTTTAAATTTTGATTATTTTTAATTTGGTATAAATCTTGTTAATTGCTTTGAAACTTTTTTTTTTTTTTTTTTTTTTTTTTTTTTTTTTTTTTTTTTAGGTCATGGTTTTCTTGATATTTTTGCTATTTTCGACCCTATTTTTTACCTTAAAAATTGCCGAATCATAAAATACTTAAAACACAAAAGTTTTAGATTTTGGTTCATTCTTTACCCAGAAATCGGAATCACTCAAATCCGATATGATATGAGTGGTGTATCACATGTTAAAGATAATGTTTTAGTGCACAAAAGGTGTTTGATGAAATGTCTAGCTCAAATTTTTATTGTTAAAATTGCATTAAATGCACTAATTTTTGTACCAAAATGCATCATTAATCATATTACTAATGTAAGATTCAAAAAGTGATGTTTTTTAATCGTTAATTTTTTAAAAAAAAATATGTACGTATTGTGTTTTATTGCGTTTTTAACCAATTTAAATTCGAATTAGAAAATTTGTAAAACATAATAGTTAAAGATTTTAGGTCAATATTTACTCATTTGACCAATTTAATTGTTTGATGAACAGAGTATCTCGCTTATATGAGATCGGATTTTCAGTGAATAAAAAATACGAGTAATTAAATATTGATCTAAAATCTAAAAATTTTATGTTTTACAATTTATTTAATTCGAATTTAATATTGGTCAAAGTTATGATAAAAAAAACGCAATAAAACACAATAAGTACATTTTTTTTAAAAACATTAACTATTAAAACCATAACTTTTTTAGTCTTACATTAATAAAATGATTAATGATGCGTTGTAGGATAAAAATTAATGCATTTAGCTCAATTTTAACACTAAAAATCTAAGCTAGACATTTCATCGAACACCATGTGTGCAACAAAATATGAGTAAAACACCATCTTTAACGTGTGATATCTTACTTATATGACATCGGATTTTAGTAATTCCAAAACTTGTGTAAACAGTGAACAAAAATCTATAACTTTCAGGTTTTAAGTTTTTCACGATTCGACATTTATGACGGTAAAAAAATAAAGCCGAAAATGCCAAGAAAATAAAGAACCATTTTATATGTTAAAAATAAAAGTTCAAAATATTTAACAAGATTTATACCAAATTAAGAGGATTAAGTTTTAAAACTTATGGTGAAATCGGTTTTTCGTAAAAGTTTGTCGTTTGAAAGATATTTGCATTTGAAATTTGGGGTGAAATTAAAAAAACATGTTAAAATGACAAAAATTCCACATAACCGAATTTAGTAAGAAAAAAAATGAGGGAGTAGGTGGGAGACACGTGACACTAGGCTTTGCAAACTTTTTATTTTTATTTCCTTTCTAGTAGATTGTAACTCTTTATCAAACATACTCATAAATGAAAATAACATGATAAACTAATATAAATTTATTGATTCAATAATTTACATTTCAAATTGTTTGATTTAAGTTGAATTTGGGTTTTCTCTTTCACTAGATTGTGTTTCAGTTCAACATACCTGTAACTCTCATAAGCCAACCTTTGGGATGTTTTGAAAATAGCTATTATTGCGGGATGACTCCCATGTATGATACTAATACTTGTCAACCAAACATTATTCTTTATTCTGTTTCTCTCAATCAAACACGTCTTAAATAAACAAAATGCAATCACATTATTTTATCAGGGTAAAAACTCTTTATAAAAAAAAATGCAATCACATTTTTGGATCTTACATAGGATTATGAAATCTATTCGTGTTCGAATTAATTGATCTATGATCCAATAAATAGCACCCCAAGGCTTTTGGTCTAGTGGTATGTGAGTAGCCCACCAACCCAAAAATTGTAGGTTCATGTCTCGCTGGAGGCATTTGTGAGATATATTGTGAGAAAGGTCGTATATGGTGTGAAAAAAAAAATTGTTGTTCAAAAAAAAAATCCAAGAAATAGTTGTACTAATGTTGCGTTTGATTTGCTACCCAAAATGACTAGGTATCGTAATAAAAGGGTGCAATGGGATTAAAGATTTCAACCCCATTAACGTTAGATATAAAGTTTGAGTTAAGGGTATCATATTAGAATTGACTTGATTTATCATCTACAAGTAATTAAGTTATATCGTCAACAAAGGACTGTTGATCCTTATTTACCAAGAAACTTTATAGTAGATAATGGTCCAAGTGAAAAAACTAATCAAACAACCTTCGACCAATGAATGAGGAAATGGTTTCAAACTCAGTTTTTTATTTCAAACCTTTTAATCAAATAATTATATTAATGTTAAGCATATTCTTTGATTCCAAAACCCTATATCAAGCACATTTTAGTTATCTTTTTCAGCTAGCTAATTTGTTAGTTCTTTTTAGTGAAAATCATTGTTTAAGTAATACTTTATTTCTTCTAGAGTAAAATACATCGTTGGTCCCTAAGATTGTACCAAATTCGCATGGTTCATCCCAATTTCAAAATAAATACACCATACGTCCCCAACGTCTCCATCTTGCTTCTCCGTTGGTCCCTTTGACTAATTTTTGTTAGTCAATGTCTGTTAAATCCCTCATGTGCCTTGCACATAAGGGTATAACAGTCATTTTACCAACAAATTTTCTTTAGCCCCAGATCTCTTAACCAACAAACCATTCGTACATCTTCATTCATTGTACAACACAATCAGGAGCAATGTCACACTAGCCTCCTTTTGCATCGGAAGCGACTTCCCATCATCACCCAGTAGCACAGGCTTTCCATCAAGTATTTGAATTTATAAATTATTAATATTTTCAACCAGAGATGTAGTACTTTGACTGCCAAATGAAGCAATAGGCACACTCACATGTTAATCCTTGTTCCCATTACCTTCCTCTTGACTCTTTCATGAGAACTGAAGGATTTACGACCCTCACCTGCATCCTCATCTTTCACAAAGCTTAATACATCAAACGCGTTTGATGAGGAAGGAATTGTATTATCATTTTTATCATTAGTTTCCTTCGGTTTCCTTGGTGCCTTAGGTTTATAAACGAACTGTGACTTTGAACTAATCTAAACCCCACAAACAACTTGCCTTGGCAATTTCATGTTCTTAATAGCATCTATAGTAAGTTTCTTAGGACACTCATTAAGAACATGACCAAATACTTTGCAACTTGAGCATCGTGGAGGTGTCCACTCGTAGTCTATATGAATAGTGTGCATAGTTTACCCTTCACCCTCGAATTTTGGAACCGCCACCACAAGGGAATGTTGCAACTCCGCATCAGCTCTTACCTTAATCATGGCTCGTGCATAACTCGACCTACCCCAAGACTCCATGTACATAGTGGACGTGTAAGAATCTAGCATCAATGAGGTGCCTAGTTTAGTTGCAATAGTACTTAAACCATCTTTTGTGAATGCATATCAAAACTTTTGTGAATTAAATATTTAATGATAGTAATTACCGGGATCAAATTATAGCATTACATATCAAAACTTCCTCACTAAGCTAGCAAAATATCTCATATGACACCTTGAGATTGTGTGTGTTCGGTTGAGATTAAATCACAAGCCACATGGCTTGTGATTTCAAAGTTAACATAAAATGTATACATGTGTAAAAGCTTCCTAGCTAAGTATTTGTAAATATCTTATAAAGACTTCTCGTCCATTTGACTAGAAAAGATCATCCAAATCTTCCCTTTGTCCTCCCATAACCGAACCATCAAAATCCCATAATCCTTCATCCATTGATTTTCATGCTTCAAGTAACATAAGGAAGTTGAAGCTTTTAATGTTCTTTACATGAAATAAGTGCTTATTCCTTCATTCCATGGTTGATTTGGAAGTTACATAAGAATGATCCCAGGAGAAGCTTACAAGTATTATTTCAAGTGATCCTAAGTTGATAGCAAGAGTTTGCAAGACTTGGGTTGAAAGATTTGGAAGCTAGGATTTTTGGTTGAAAGATTAAGTTAGTGTCCTTGATCTTGTTTTCTAGTTAATCTCTTCACAAGTATTGTAAGAAAACCCTATACATCTCTATTTGATATCTGTAAAGAATTATATTCCATGTATTTAATATGTTTTGTATGCTTATTATACTTGATTATGCTTGGTATATTGCACTAAAATCACTAGAAACATCAAAAGTACTAGTTTTGCAAGACACAAATCTGGACAGGGGCTGTAAATGGAAATACTGGGCAAAATCAGCGGACCATGAACCTTAGAGAATGAGAGGTGATTTGCACACTCAATTATTTGATTGGGAAACTCAAAAGTATTGTGTATTGACATATATATCCTTAGATACTTTTACTCATGTTCAACCCTGCAAGGGTATAAATGTCAAGATATAATAGTTTTGAGTGTCCCAATCAATTAATGAAGTGTGCAAATCATCTCCCTTAGAGAATATGTTAGGATTATAGAGCTATGTCTGGTGGTCATTTTGCCGCTTGGCGCATCCCGTAAATCGTCTTTATGAATAAATTAGAGTCAAAACGGTAAAAGGCGTCAAAAACTGCATAACATATTTCATTTGAGAAAATGGGGCTGTTATGTTTATTTCTGTGACTCGACACAGTTTTATGAAATGTAGCTAACATATAAACTTGAGCGTAGCCAAAAAACGCACATAAAATGGACTTGTAAAACTCAACATATGATCATTTCCGTGAGACCGCAGTGAGCTGCCAAAAATTTTGTACTGAATCACAAGTTTAATTTTGTAAATTGACTTATGTTTTGATATAATTAAGGCTATGAGATCATTAACATTTATAAATACATTATATCAATATTACATTCATTGGGCTTTAATAGCCCGCATGCTTTGGCAGCCCGAACCATAGAAGCCCATTTACCAATTTGGTATTACGTTACCCGACCTGCCCTATTCATGTTAACTCACATCCCCTCCCTCTCTTTGAGATCCTATCGGTGTAGCTCCGAAGAAGCCACCCCCACCCCCAATTGACCTGATCCGATGGGTTTTGTGGTTACTACAGTTGCCTGTGAGGGGGTAAACAGGAAAACCAATAGTAACTTGAGTATTTTATTCCTTTTGTGGCTATCGTTGAGCCATATGTTATGGCTACAGTGTAGCCGGGTTTTTCATCCACATCTTTTGTGATAAAGAAGCTTCTTCTGGATTCTTCAAAAGCAGACACACAAGGTGAATTTTGGTTACCCAAATCGGGTTCATCATTTTTCTAATTCCAGTTACTTTTTATGTAAGTATTTTTTTTAAATAAGAATGGTGGTGAAGTTGATGATAAGAGGTTGTCTGTATTTTTTGTTGGTGGAGTTGATTGGATGGTTTATCAGTTTCGATTTTAAAATTTTTCTAGGTAAGTTTTTATGTTAATTTAACTTCTTTTTTTTTGGATTTTATGTTGTTGTGCTTTAAGTTTGCAACATTTTTTCATTTATATATATTGCTGGGGTTTTGTGAAATCAGTGGTGTTTGGGATTGGTAGTGTGGCATTGAATTTAGGGGTGTTTGGGATTTAGGTGTCCTATTAATTTAGGGGTTTTTGTGAAATGGTTTATGAGAAGCCGAAAAACTGAAGTTCATAGTTTTTGAGATTAGTATTACACCTTCGTTGTTCTCATTTGTGTTTATGCTGCTTAGTTTGTGCATGTAACATGTAAGTAATTGTTTACATTATAATGACCAGTATTGAATTGTTGTTGTTGTGTGTGTTACTCAAAAACTGAGAAACGGGCCAGGCTTTGATGCACAACAACAATCACAATAACCATTCGACTTGTCGAGGTAGCCTAGGTTATCAATTTGTATGCATATGGATGGTTATTTTTTTAAGCATGTTATTAGTGTACTGAGATTGTTGGGATAGTTGGTTGTGGAGATTCATATTTGGGTATCTTTGGAATATGGGTGGTTGGGGTTGGGATTGGGATTTCGTATGTGGTTATTTAATTATTGGGGGTGTTTGTGATGCGTGGAATTACGCCCTCGCAAAAGGTTTTACTTCTCAAGAGATCTTGAGAAGCTTGCAATCCCCACCAGGCAGTGTACCTGACCGTTGTAGTATAGTATAGTGGCAAGTACCGGGGGATAGATCATTCAACTCAAAGAATAGTGTTCGCTAGGGTTAAAACTCAATTAAACTAGGTCTAGAGGTGAGGGATGATTCTTTTTGTATTTTTATATTTTAAGGAAAGCAGGTAAAAATCTCGGGTTTTGAAGGAGTGGGCAGAATCAGTTGCTAGTCAACTAACCCAAATAACTACAGATGCAATCAAAATAAAATAAAATGAACTAAAAGTAAATGTGGTGAAAACAATAATAAGAGAAAATGTGTTTACTTAGATTTCACTACTCCCTAGCTATCATTTACTAGTTGATTAGTTTGTTACAATTGCATGGATGACGGGTTATATTCCTTAATAGCATTCGTAGGGCTATGTACGATCTTCCCTAACTCTATAAGCTTCTACCTCTTCCTATGTCGAGCCGACTAATAGCTCCTAATATGGCCTCATTAGTAGTTACCTATGCATTAAATATAACCAATTTATCGTAGTACACCTCCGATCATGTTTCTTAAGACGTTCAAGCAAGTTATCAATTGGAAGTCTGCCAGTTTTCTTATGCCTAACATCAAAATCATTCATCTACAACAATTATAAACAAACAACCAACCAATAATCAATATCTAAGTTTCATTACATCTAAGCAAACACAAAGAAAACCTAGCCTAGCATGTTAAAGAGAAGACAAGCATAAGATATAATCAAACAACACATAAACATATTGAATGATTGTTGGAAAACTTATCTTCAATTAAGCATGGATGAAACAAGGGTTTGAAACCCTCAAAACCAAGGTTTTCAAGATCGAGATCCTACCCAGGATCGTTTTCGTCTTTGCAAGATCGTGATCGTAAGATCGGATCAGGATCTTAAGATCCTACTATAATGTCATTTTCTTAATAGTTTTGCAATATTATACAAATTTACAAATTATTATATATTATAAACACAAAATTATATGAATGTTCCATCGAATAATTGTCCTAAATTATGATTATGAAATGTTTAATAAGATTAACATGTTGTTTTTTAAATTCTACAAAAAAATAATCCAGAAATTTGCAGTTTTTTAGTTTGTTATCCGAGAAAAATAGGATCGGATCGGATTAGATCTTAAGATCCTATGGTTAAGATCGAGATCCTATAAGATCTTAAGCTTTCAAAGATCCTATGTAAGATCCGGATCGTTTTTTCTTTGCAGTATCGTAAAATCGTAAGATCCTAAGATCAGGATCGGGATCCTGACAACCATGCTCAAAACTGCAGTAAAATCCGTCTAGGGTTTTCTCCATTCAAACTTGCACACAATGAATGAGAACTAGAAAAGTATATATAGATTTTACACTCTGACGGCGTCAAGAGTAAGGTCTGACGCCGTCAACTCGCCGCCAAAATAATACTCGTATTCCCTAGATCCACTTCTGACGTCGTCGTGTATAAGCTTGGTCTTGGACGTCATGTGCAAATTACTCTTGATGGCCTTGGTGACACCATCATGTACAATTCTCCAAAAACCTCTCTGGCCGTCACTAGCAATCCCTGACGTCATCAGGTACAGTTTTCAGCATGATTTTAAGACTTTGTCGTTTTCTTCACTTTTTCGCTCCAAAAACGTCTAAAATGCTTCATTTTCTAAATTTCCTCTCAAAAGTACCTAAAATGACAAAAGGAACGATTTAGGGCAATATTTGATCAAATAATCTCAACTTTGGCCTTAAATGACTCCCCAAAAGTGGTACACTCTTCATCTTATCAAATACCCTTACATTTGAGATTTGCTTGTCCTCAAGCAAATGAGCTTTTATTCTAATCAAAATACAAGTTAGGGGTCATTTAACACTAATATAAAAGTAATTGCAACAAATAATCGTTCCACTTTAACCAAAAACAAGCACGGAAATGATACACTAACACCTCACAAATAGTGTTTAGATACTCACATCTCTCGGGTGTAATAAAGTATATATATCACAATATGAAAATGGAAAACATCTCTCACTACCTGTCATAGAAAATAGATTACCATAGGCTTGGGAAAGGATCAAACCTCCACCACTTGGAGTAAGCACCTAGGAAAAACTATCAAAGAGGTCTTTTAAAGGGTTATAACGTGAGGTGTAGGGATATGATAAACACGGTTTTGTTGGATAAAGGAAATCTTTACTGGTGGCGAGTTAATCATCTTGGTCAATTACATGTACAATGTGGCGTTGCTAAGCCAAGCTCGACTCGACTTAAGCTAATCAAAAGCTAACAAAACATAAAAGGAAACGGGATGATAGTCCGTATGTTTTTTTTCTCTTTTTCTTTTTCTATTTTTTTTCCTTTTTCTTGATTTTTTCGATTTATTTATTTATTTTTTTATTATTATTTTTTTCTGCACTCTTGCCCTACCATCCAAAATAATACATCATAGGGAATTTGCATTCCCCTTACACTTGAATTTTTACATACTTTACAATAAACTATTCTAATGACTCGAATTAAGATAATGAAAACACTTGGTGTACTTTTTAAGATTAACGCATATATGGTGGTAATATATGATGTTCTTCCCCATTACTCCACAACAATAGTACTTTACCCATGAGTCCCAATCGTCCCAAAACAATATGTGCAAGATATGATTCGACTTAGCAACCATGCAATCAATTAGACAATTAACTAAGGGTTTAAACAAATAACAATAATGCACTAAAGTTGAGTGCATACACGGAAGGCTAAGGCGAGTTGGGTGTACATTTGGGGTGGATTGTAAACAAATTCTTCCTTTAAGTAAAATGCTTAAAGTTAGAAACGAACAAGATAGGCTCGGAGGGGTGTACTAGGGGTTTCATGTACCAAAAATGAGTACAACGCAAAGTTGTGGGAGAATTAATTGACTTTATTAGTCAAGTAATTATGACGTTATTGGTCAAGTAATTATGATACGGGTTTAACACAAGGGTGCATTACTGACGCAAGTTCTAGAATCTAAGTACTACCGGTACACTCATAAGCACATTTTCCTAACAAATCTAGGGGCGAGCCTCACATATTTGGGGTGAAAAATTTTGAGTGGTACGGTTTTTGTGCTAGTCATACAATTCTTATCCATGAGACGCTCATTAAGATTAAAGCTTCACTCCTAAATGTTGTAAAAAAATTTAAATTTGGTACTAAAATTGCCCTAACAAGTATTTCTCTTAGTTTTATTACACACCTACTATTGAATAAACAAACTCAAGTGCAATTGTATTCTCTAAGGTATCATCATTTACCCTCCCCTTACACTTAGGCTGAACATTGTCCCCAATGTTCAATAAAAATGATGTAAAAGTAATTAAGGTAAAAGAATGAAACAAATACTCCCCTGATTCGTTCGGTGTGGATAAATGGATAACATGGTTAAATCCTCCTCCAAGAAAATGAACGTTGAAAGCTTCCGTCCAGAAATATAAATCATCTTCTTTTCCGATATAACCTGTTAAACCTGAGAAAACAATCAAGGCAAACCTCGCATAAAATCGTCGGCAATCTATATATATAAGGATATAATGCTTGTGGAATGAATGTTTGCAGATTTCCTGGAGTTTATAAAACTAAAGAATTAACAAAAACTTTAAGACTCCATTAGAAAAACAAAACTCTCAAAATTTTTCAGAATTTTACACCTGACGCTGTCAGGTTATGATCCTGACGCCGTCAGAGTGTTCTGACAGAAATCTCATGTTAAGTTTCCGGACGCCCTCACAAAAGGTTTTACTTCCCAAGGGATCTTGAGAAGCTTGCAATCCCCACCACGCAGTGTACATGACCGTTGTAGTATAGTATAGTGGCAAGTACCGGGAGATTGATCGTTCAACTCAAAGAATAGTTTTCGCTAGGGTTAAAACTCGATTAAACTAGGTCTAGAGGTGAGGGATGATTCTTTTTGTATTTTTATATTTTAAGGAAAGCAGGTAAAAATCTCGGGTTTTGAAGGAGTGGGCGAAATTAGTTGCTAGTCAACTAACCCAAATAACTACAGATGCAATCAAAATAAAATAAAATGAACTTAAAGTAGATGCAATCAAAATAAAATAAAATGAACTTAAAGTAAATGTGGTGAAAACAATAATAAGAGAAAATGTGTTTACTTAGATTTCACTACTCCCTAGCTATCTTTTATCGGTTGATTAGTTTGTTACAATTGCATGGATGACGGTTATATTCCTTAATACCATTCGTAGGACTGTGTACGATCTTTCCTAACTCTATAAGCTTCTACCTCTTCCAATGTCGAGCCGACTACTAGCTCCTAACATGGCGTCATTAGTAGTTACCTATGCATTAAATATAACCAATTTATCGTAGTACAACTCCGATCATGTTTCTTAAGACGTTCGGTTACCAATTGGAAGTCTGCCAGTTTTCTTAAGCCTAACATCGAAATCATTCATCCACAACAATTATAAACAAACAACCAACCAATAATCAATATCTAAGTTTCATTACATCTAAGCAAACATAAAGAAAACCTAGCCTAGCATGTTAAAGAGAAGACAAGCATAAGATATAATCAAATAACACATAGACATATTGAATGATTGTTGGAAAACTTATCTTCAATTAAGCATGGATGAAAAAAGGGTTTGAAACCCTCAAAATTGCAGTAAAATTCATCTAGGGTTTTCTCCCTTCAAAGTTGCACACAATGAATGAAAACTAGAAAAGTATATTTAGATTTTACACTTTGACGGCGTCAAGAGTAAGGTCTGACGCCGTCAACTCGCAGCCAAAATAATACTCATATTGCCTAGATCTACTTCTGACGTCTTCATGTACAAACTTAGTCTTGGCCGTCATGTGCAAATTACTCTTGATGGCCTTGGTGACTTCGTCATGTACAATTCTCCAAAAACCTCTCTGGCGCGTCACGTGTAACTTGATTTATCCACCTCTTTGTCAAAGAGTGACGTCGTCACTAGCAATCCCTGTCGCCGTCAGGTACAGTTTTCAACATGATTTTGAGACTTTGTGGTTTTCTTTACTTTTTCGCTCCAAAAACGTCCAAAATGCTTCCTTTTCTAAATTTCCTCTTAAAAGTACTTAAAATGACAAAAGGAACGATTTAGGGCAATATTTAATCAAATAATCTCGACTTTGGCCTTAAATGACCCCCAAAAGCGGTACACTTTTTGTTTCCTCAGTTTGCCTTAGGTATCCCAAAAATATTAAGAAGCTTTGATTGAACTGAGATCAGTGTTTGTTTAGACCGATAATTGGTTTTGTCATATTCTATTCAGATGTGATGTGTTCTAAATTTGGTTAGGTGGTTTTTTGTCTAAATATTTGTTGTTATGTAAATTAAGGTGTTAATCTACTATAATGGCATGGTTGAAGGTAATTTAAGGACTGCAATTTCCATTTTTCAGGTGAAGAAGATGCGGTTATATGTAGCAACTGATGTTATTGATGCACCAACTGAACCGGTGTTCAAACACAAGTAAGGTTCTCTATTAAATAGTTTCAGTGAAATTTGTTTACAAGATTTGAGCTCATAATTAAACGCTTAAAAACTAATTCCTCTTATACTCCACCATCGTTTGGGGTTTATCAAAATAGGTACAGGCTTGGAAACGTAGCGCCAAAAGGACGGCGGCAAGATGGTGACCGGATGTGTTCTGTAAATTACGGTGTTAATCTACTATAATAGCATGATTAAAGGTAATTTAAGGACTGCAATTTCCATTTTTCAGGTTAAGGGGATGCAGTTATATTCAACAACTGATGTTATCGATGCACCAACTGAACTGGTGTTCAAACACATGTAAGGTTCTCTTTTAAATAGTTTCAGTGAAATTTGTTTACCAGATTTGAGCGCATAATTAAACGCTTAAAAAAACTAATTCCTCTTATAACATTTCCACCATCGTTTGGGGTTTATGGTAATAGGTACAGGCTTGGAAACGTAGCGCCAAAAGGACGATGGCAAGATGGTGACTGGATGTGTCGGAATACAGGGTCTGTGATATGACATCGGTAAGCAGCTTATTGTTGCTTTAATTCAAATATTGTTGGCTATCTTTTTACGTTTGTTTCTTACTTATAATTGTTTACTGTATCAGCTTGCAGCGTTGGTGGTGGTACGATTGGGCCCGTCGTGGTCCTGATTCGGCAGATGTTTGGGGTATACATCAAAGGAAAGGTCTCCAGATTCACAAAGTAAAGCATATGCTACTTAACACTTTCGTCATTTTGCCTTTTCCCTTGAAGCTTTTGCAAAATGCGGGTTTAGTGTGATATTTTTTAATGGTTTGTTGTGTTAAAGTTAGTTTTGTTGCATCAGTATGATGGAGTAAAAGGTCACTAAATTTATCTATTCATGTTATCGTTTTAGTTATGTATTCACACACACACATACACACACACACACTCACTCACTCAGTGAATCTGAATTGTTATTGTCGGTCACGTACACACACATATGCACACACTTTGAATTCTGAAATGTTGTTATTATCCATTTTCACACACACACACACACACACACACACACACACACACACACTCACACTAATGCTTTCAGATGTACAGAGGATAACTAGGCAAGCAGAAGATGGCATAATAATTGTTAATCGCCTTCTCTCACTTGACATTCCTTATGGTGAGATACCTGTATATGCACTTGACATGTGTAATTTCCTTGCTTAATATAACATGTGATCACCATATTTATCTATTTCATACTACATGTTATACATATTCTGTTATGAATATCAAGTTGTTTGTCTAACCAGGCTACCATAAAGGTGGATGTTGATGGGTCATTCACTCTTCAAAATATTAAGAAGAGACTGAAGAGTTCAGTCTCCATGAATGACAACTCAGTTGCTCCTGGGCAGGTGGCTGCACTTAGTCCAAGTTTTTTAATTGAGGGAATTATTCCTGCTCATCATCGACATTGCCTATGTCTTTACTCTTTAAATACATCAACTTCCATTAGTTGTCGTAACTGTTACCATTAGTAAAGAATAGCATTTTCACAGATTTTTCTCATGTAATTTTTATTAAATTATGTGCTGTGAAAGATGGCAACGATTGTTGAGCAACCAGCTTGGGTGCTACAAGACAACCCAGTGCCACATCAAGAGTCATAAGTTCGATGGCCTTCTTACCTCAGGAAGTAGTCGAAATCTTTTACTAGTTTATATTATCTGTCTTTACAACCATAGTAACCAACTGTTATGTGCCAGGCATTCGAGGTAGCGGAAGAGGGAAGTGGAGAGTTGTTACAATGGGCTAAAGAAAAGGCGGAAAAATGGTGTGAAGCAACTGACGTAGAAGCAGGCGAGTATATTCAGTCTACGAAAGAGGCGATGGAGCAGGTAACAACATACATTGACTTTGAGTATGGGATTATTTATTGGTAATTATTTTGCATGCACATACATCATATCTATTACGGTTGTGACATAATAACTACCAACCAACCTTTAAATAATTGTGTATTAATTAGTTATGTTATCCAAACACGACCTCCTCAAATGCTTACTTTTAATTAACTTAAAAGGACTAATCTATACGAAGAAGCGTAAGTAGCAAAAATAAGTAGTCCCAAACACCATCTGGATATTAATGTTTATAATTTAATAGTGTTAATACCGGGTGTGGGTGTGTTAGGAATATAAATATTCATATGAAAGACTCGGTCACCCCGAATATGGTTTAGCATAATAGTTTAAGTAACACCATGGAGGACAGACGGGTCTTTACCAATTGTACACCCGATCCACAGCCCGCAAAAGGAAGTTTTAGTTGTAACTATATAAGCCCTCTCCCACCAAGGGAGAGGATTGGAGCTTCTAATCTAATATTCAAATTTTCCTTCCCTTTCTCTCTCTAGAACTCCCACCTCCCATCTATCTCTCTCTCTCTCTATCTCTCTCTCTCTCTCTCTCTCTCTCTCTCTCTCTCTCTCTCTAGATTCGATCCACAAACATAAAGACCATCCATGTTATGATTATGAATATCTTATAAATGGTATCAAGAGCCTTGGTTTGATCTTTGGGATTGTTAGTACTTGGATTTGTAGCTTGGTTCGTGTATTTGGTTTTGGTTCGAATGGTATTCATTGGAAATACCTTAGTTTGACTTTGTTTGAGAGTTAACTCGTAATACTCATGTACTTTTATGAGCTTAGTTTAGTGCTTTGTTTGCATATTTCTTAAGTTTATTTTTAGATTTTAGGCAATTCGTTTGGAGTTTGTGAGTTTTTCTTGCTAGCGATTTGTCTCTCGGTTGAGATTTCTTGCCTGCGATTTGTCCTGTGTTTGGAAATCTTTTGTTGCGATTTGTGTAGTGCCAGGGAGCGATTTGTCATTTTTACTTATAAAGGGAAAGAGGACAAAATGCAGGAAAGGGATTGTTTTGTCCTTTGTGGATAGCGATTTGTCAGTTTTGTGTGTTTGTGGAAGCAGCGATTTGTGTCCAGCGATTTGTAGGCAGTATTTTGTCTGCTGTGATTTATCTTCCAGCGATTTGTAGGGCAGCGATTTGTCTTCTAGTGATTTGTTGGCTAGCGATTTGGGTGTCGTAATATGAAAGTAGAGATTTGTCCAAAATCCTTATTGTGACTGGTCCAAGTTCTTCAATTTAACTCAATCCAAAAAATAATCGTTCATTCCTTTTAACATACAATCGCTAATAATTGCATCAAAACAACGATTATCATAACTCATCCAAAATTGTAAAATCCCGTGCACTTTTACACCATGTCTACTGATTCAGATTCTTTCATATCTAAGGTACTCAAATTGTACGACACGAATGATGAACTTAAGACTTCCAATCATGCACAACAAATAAACATGTTTGATTATGATAATGCCGATATGGAATCGTTGTGCTCAAACTCTCAAGAGACAGAGGTTCATCAGCCACTAATGTTACCTAATACAAAATAAAGTTGCATTGAACCTTTTCAACAACTGCATTCACATCTCAAGGTTCTCTTTGAAAGATCTGGATATTTAGGAGGATACGAACGTGTATTTGCAACACTCTTTGGTCAAGATGTTGAGACTTTCACAGTCAAAATGATTCTGTACTTAGATCAACTTCAACAATAACTTGACAAAGGAGAATTTTTTGATGGTAGATCCATGGTTGCATTTTGTGTGGTCAACAACCAACTCCAAGTGTTTATTAATTCGCAATTCACTGAGGAGTATGATTATGACAGTCAAATGACAAAACGGTGCTTTGCTAATTACACTAGAATCAAGGTTGAAATGTTCAGAGTCACACTACTCCAACTCATGGGTAAAGTTAAGGAGTATATTGAGGAAAGAGCACAACACAAACTTAAATATGATGACAAGGTGAAGGCATGTCGGGTGCAATCATGTGATGGTATTGTTGATTCGGGTAGAGCATCGGATGTTGGGTCAGTTGTCACTGAATGCAAAGGATATGAAACTGATAAGCTTGACACTACCAGCAGTTTAGTGACTCTTGCTACACATGATATGGATGCATATTTTAGACTGGAAAAAGAATAGGTGTCATGTGCTGAGGTACCCTTAACTGATCAACATAAAGTGATTTCTAATGAACAGCAACATACTGATCAAATTACACCCACTTATGACACAAACTTGTTGGAAAAGACTGATAGTAATACCATTTCTAATTCAACAAACAAGAGTCATAAAGGGGAAGAAAGTGATCTGGATGCTGAACATGCTAATGAGTCAAGTTCCTTGTTTACCGCTGAGTCTTTTAAATCAAATGATATTGTTGATAAAAGGTTTTTTATGAACTTTTAAACATATTTTCACAACTTAAAAAACATTGTATTTCACTTGAAGTCGCGATGAAACAAAAGGAAGAAATTTTTCAAACTAATCAACCACGCAAAAATCTAAAACTTCCTGAGTTCCGTGAATTCTTTATGATAAACGATTTAAAAGCTCAGCTAGTTGCCAAGAATTTGACAATCAACACCCTAAGAAAATGTTATGCTGAGATGAATGATGTGTGTAGTAATCTCAAGGCTAAGCATGACAGTAATGTTAATACAACTAAAATTACTGAATTGGAACATAAAGTGGCTATGTTACATAATGAAAATGAGACTTTGATAAGGCATTGCAAAAACTTGAATGAGTATATCAAAGAGAAAGGACTAGGGCCAGAAAACACACATCTTTGATTACTAAATATGATGACCTCAAATCTCAACTTTAGGAGAAAGGTTTCACAATTACAGCCTTAAAGAACGAGTTAAGGAAAATGACTTGAAATGGTGTGAACACTAAGTTTGCAAAACCATCAATCTTGGGAACACCACTTTCACAACCCATTAGGAAACAAAGTATTCTTAGCCAACCAACAACGTTGAGAACTGAACGATCAAAGTTTCCTAAAAGAAGGTGTGCGACCCAAGTTGATGCGATACAAATTTTGTCAAAACTAGTCACTTTACAATCTAGACCAAGGGATCAAAAAGTAATGCTCACTGATTGTGTCAAAATCAATTATATAATATAGTAGTATAGTATCGACGAGATCCGCAAGAAATACGGTACGAAGGTGAATGGAATCAAAGAATATTGATTCTTGCAAATCATGTAGTGAAAAGTGGTAAAAGTGAAAAATTGTGATCAAGTAATTCAAATTATGACAAACAATTATGAATTATGCAATAGGTACAATCTAGGTATGCACTAAAGTTAAAAATCTAAAAACGGAAATGCAAACGCGATTATTTAAAACGTAACGTACAAAATAAAATGTAACTTTAATTGAAAAATGATCCTACAAACGTGAAACAATTTTCTAAAAAACTTAAACTAATAAAAAGAATTTCCAGAAAAAGAAAAATATTTTTTTGACTTTTCTTTTATTTTCTATGAATTTATTTATGATTTTGTATTTTTAAATGAATTAAAATAAAGGAAAAGGGAAAAATAAAAGGGAAAAATGTAAAATAATTTTTGAAAAAAAATCTAAAATATTATAAAAGAATTTCCTAAAATATTTTTGGATTTTTTATTACTTTTTCTGATTTTTATTTGATTTTTATTTATTAAAAAGTATTAAAAATTGAATTTAAACTAAGAAAAATTAAGAAAAAAAGTAAATCAACTCAGAAAAATCTGAAAAAATTACAGAAATTCGAAAATAATAAAAGAAACTTGGAGAAAAAATTTTGAAATAGAAATAAGCTGATAAAGTGCTGATTCAGAATAAACTGCTTATCATAAGTGCTTATCAATATGCACTTGTGACCAAACTATGTGAAACTTAAAACTTAGATCCAATTTACTCAAATAAACTCAAATGATTTCCATTTAGACCAAGTTAATGCTCCGAAACACAAGTATGATGAAATAAGCAATTTACAATAAGCAAACGAATAAGCAGACTAAACAAAGAATGAACCAGAAGCTAAGATTTCAAGTAATCACTAAATCAAACTCTCAGAAACTTAGAAACCACAATATAGCTCAGGGAATATAACCAATTAAGCATACATGCAGGCCCAATAGTATAAGATAGAACAGTACTAATTTGCCAACTAAAAGACCTCAAAAAGCAGTTCTAATAAGCTCTAAAATAGAAATAAAAAGGGGCAAAAGCAAGCTTAAACTGCTGAATATCTAGCAATCACAAAAGTCCTATCAGAAAACTACAATTGCTAGTCAAAATAAGCCCTTGATTAGGTCCTACTTGGGTATGTAATTGCTGGTGCAAGGCACACTTTGTGTTAAACAATCAACATTAAGGCTAAATTTGAGCAATCAAATAAGTTCCAATTTATGAAATTCCTTTTGATTATTCAACAAAAACTACCAAAAAACTTAGAAAAACAATTATTACCTATTTCCAATCTAAGTCGAACTCTAAATTTGATCTGGTACATAAGCTAATTGAAACAGATTATGTATTTTTTTACTTTTTGATTAACTTAGTAACTTTGACTATAACCAATTTCATTAGATCAAAACTACTCCTAGGTGTAAAATAAACATGTTTAACTATTAAAAATACAATCTCAAACATGAAATGCAACTAAACTACAAGATTAGTAAGAGCAGTTATCATTCATGTAGGCAGAATAGAGAATTGAGGCTAAATTTGACTTTATGTGAACAAACTACTAAAATTATGCCGTTACTAACCTATTCTAACCTATAGTGCACTAGTAGAGTAGAAATATTCACAAATTAACAACAAGAGCACCAGGAAAAAAACAGATCCAGACACCCCTTATTCTACCTGTTATACTACTAAATGCATACTTAAACTAACAATCATTATACCAATGATATAAACTGATGTACTAACTCTAAATGAAGCTAAAGCAGCTCTAAAAACAACAACTAACTACTAGAGCTTAGTAACTTAGTTCAAATAATATCAATACAGTAAACTATGCTATTTATGAAATAAAATGAAACAAACTGTAAATCTAGCATCAACTATCAATTATTATACTGTAAATGAAAACACAATCACACAAATAACAATCAAATAAGCAAATCTAATCTATTTATGGACTTCAAACTAAAACTGAAATGAGGTAGAGACCTTACTAATTCAATACCCTGACTGAGATAAAGTGAACTCCAACAAAAGCCTATCTTAAGATAGACTTAAAAACACTTCTGCAACCATAAAACACTACTGATTACCCAAATTCTTCGTTAACTATTGTAGTTGACTTTTGTTGACCATATCATCATTCACCATTATAAGCAGAAGCTAATACACTAAACTCACTATAAGCTATGTTGAAGCTTAAATGAGCTTATAAGAACAATAAAGGAGAGCTTGAACAAATTATTAAACTATTGAAAACACTGAAAAGCTTAAAGAGTAAATAATAAAATTTGAAAAAAAAAACATAATTCTAATTGAAAGTTGAAGATTACATTACTGGAAAACAAATTACCAATGATAAGCTAACTACAAGCTATGAATTAAGCTAAATAACACTAAAAGCTACTCTAAACTAAGCCTACTCCTACTCCTATTCTCTAACAGCTCCAAAATGTGGAGAGGAGTCTCTATATATAGCCGTGAGGTGAGGAGCGTGGTAGTTTGGAAGGCTCTAGATCTTTTATCATGTCCCTTGATTGATTGCTTCATCATTTGCTCTAATTACAACCCTTGGATCAAATTCCCACGTGTATCCACCAATCATAATGCTTCATAAGGCCAGCATGTCATTCCCTTGGTATTACCCCCATGTGTCAGACGTGTCATAATCTTCTAGAAACCCATTTAATTGTACGGGGAAAAAGTGTGAGCAGGGTAATTGGCTTGAGGAAGATATAGAATAAAAGCGCGCTTGGTTTTTATAATTGTAATTTTGACTCAGGTATTTGGGGGTTTGACTCTGGGTAAGTTATAAGGGTCGGGTTTGGGTGTGAATCCGGGTATTGGTAAAAGGGTGTTGGGCTTGGGTTTGGTGTAAGGGTGTGGTGGACTAGATTTTTAAATTGGGTTTATTGATGTGGATTTGTTAATGTGAGTTGGCAGATATTTAGTATTAGTGTAATTTTAGGTTTAGTTTAGGTTTAGGGGTTAGTTTTGCCATATTGCAAATTGAAGGGACCTCTTTTGCCATTAATGATAATTTCTTCCAATGGCTAATTATGATAAATACTGATTCTCCAAGGGCTTGTGTTGACTTTTGAGCTTTGATTTGACTTTTTTAGCATTCCCGACCTCAGCTTTTAACACTCATTCCATAATCTCGTGCTCGTATTTGCCATTTTTGCTTGATTTTTGTCATTTTCTTTAATATCCGTACCTTCACTTTCTAAAACACAAAAACAACAAATATTTGGCATTTATTTTTGGGTTCTTGGTCTTTTGGTCCGTTTATTAAGGCTAAAAGTATGTGTAAAATAACACGTACCAAAATCCCCCAGACTAAGGTATTGCGTGTCCTCACGCAATGTAATTACATCACGCTTTTGAGATAAATAATTTCGATACTCTTTCTACTAACTTTGAAAAGTAGCAACAATGTTTAAAAGAGATTACAAAATCATTTATTCCCGTAAACGCCCCGTTTTCCAAAATTTATTCTTTATTCTACTTATCACTACTATTTTTGGATTTTCTCACTTTATTCTTGTGACGATTTGTTGAACTTCATTATTTTGCAATAATTTTTAGGGTCAAAGAGTAGAAACACTTCTCATAGAGAAGTGACCATACGGATAAAAATCGTCATCCTTGATTTTTCACAAGCCCCCAAACTAAGCGTACAAACGAGATCACAGCTTATCTACAAGTTAGATGCTAACACTACTCATAAAAGTTACTTGTGGAAACTTCTTACTCCCATGTCCTAAGTTTTTGTATCTCAATATTTTACTTTTGTTGAGAAATGAATTACTTCATATTTTCTCGTTTCAATACTTTTTAGTCCGATAGTGATACCAAGTTTAAATGATAAGTAGTTTTGCATTTTCTCTCAAGAACCACTGCAATAGAAATTCGGTCCACATCAAGGAATTTGGGTACATACAATAACATAGATAAGTTGCGGAGTACTACACGTCCACCTCATGTGTCCAATTCAGAATCATTCACATGCACCCCATGCACCTCACGCGCCAACAACTTATTTACATTCATACTATTATTCATCATAACTTTCAACTTTCACTTTTTTCATTTTTCACTTTTCTCATACTTTTCTCATATTTTTCATACTTTTCTTTATTTACTTTATCTCATAACATCAATGGAAGCTTATCGGGTAGCTTCCAAAACTGCATACATAATCAACTTTTGAATTTTGATTTTTCTCATTTTTGCTCTTATTTTTGATGTTCCTTGATATGAACCTAACTTCTAAAGCAAAGATTCTCTTAAGAAAATAAAAAACTAAATATTATCCAAACCTAAATACCACTAATTAACCTAGAACATCTATTATATATCGGTGACGTATTTTATGGGAGTAAAAAGCCACAAGTACCTCTTATGAGCTCTAAAGAGAACCACTACTCCACGTTTAGCATCTAACTTCTAAATAAATCATTTCTCGCTCTTCGCAATTTAAGATTCCAAGTAATGAAACCAGCGAATACTTAGCCAATAATCAGCCACGCATATATAAAGTCAGATACAGAAACTTGCAAATTCTAGAAGAAGAATTCGCGTTTTCTAGCTCCTTATGTAAAAGACTAGCATAATCTTTTAAGCTGCACATGTATAAAGTCAAGTACGGGAACTTGCAGATTCTTAATAAAAAATTCGCATTTTATAGCTCCTGGTGTACAAAACTAGAACAAGCTTATGTGATTATCATTGGTTAAGGGAACAAGCTAGGGCTCAACACGCCCGGTCAAGTCAAAATATTTATTCATACTCTCGCCAGCAAGAAAGTAAACAAGGTGTCAAAACATTTATTCAAACTTTATTATATTTTTGCACAACTTTTCTCAACTTTTTCTTATTTTTTTTTTGTGTTTTTTCATGACTTTTTCTTTAAAATTTTTCAATTTTTTTCATTTTTTAGGAAAAACGGAGTTGCGAGAGTTCACAGCAAAGTGCCAGGCAAAAATCAGATCGAAAGATCACCCCCCAGACTAAAATGAAACATTGTCCTCAATGTTTAAAAGGTAAGGGTTCTCCTACATAAATCTAAGGCCGTTTATTAATTATGCCAAAAGATAAATGTTAGTCGATAAGATTAGGATATTTGGATAAGCTACGAATAATGAAACTCGAGCGGAGACAAAACAACGAGCACGAGAGTCTGCATTATTCGGGCAAATCTTGGACATAAACAAAACAACCACGAAACACGAGATATGGAAAAGGTCACCCTCCTCACGTCACATTAGAAAGAAAATAGAAATTTAAGAAGATGAATTGGATAAGCATGGGGTACCTCCCACGAAGCGCTTGTTTTTTATCACCGAGTCACATGAGCTTGACTCGATCCCCGAATTAAATTGTCCATGGGGACAGTAGATGGAACGGACACCCAGCATGATAAACGGAGATGCCGGGGTCAAAGACGGTATCCTCACTCCCGGTGGAGTGGGAAAGTGAAGAAATGATGGGATAAGTAAAGAACGGGTGAAACACTCGGATGACAAAAGCATAAACATCATCAGAATCATGGGTGGGTTGGGTGGGTAAAATATCAAGCACAGGATCATCATGATCATAAGTCTCGTCCACCACTCCAATAATAACTTCATTTACATCGAGCTCAAAATCTACGTCTGGTGGTTTCGTGGGTGGACGAGAAGACGGTAAATCGAAGAGAAATGAATTGACATCAGAAGGTAAATCATCATTATGTAATTCTTTAGTAAGCACGTTATCTCGAAGGTCATTTTCGTCATTCTCCATACCCAGAGAAGAAATGATATGAGAAAGTTCATCGGAGAACTTCTCGTGAAGAGAATCAATCAAATTATGTGAATCCTGAACCTCGGGTTCCATTTCGGACTCATCACAAGGAATATCGAAGATTGGATTATCAAGAGTCAATTCCAAATCGAAATCAAATAATGGATTTGTGAAAGTCATATTGAATGTTTCGGAAACCCTTGGAACAAGGTCATCAATATCCTTAAGAGGATTGAATTCAACTTCGTTTTCGACATAATTCTCTTCTTCTAAGCTGACGAGCTCAGAAGGTACTTCATCCACATAGTCGATGTCTCCACAAGATATAGAATCGTCATCGTCAGAATCGGAGAACATCTCAACACGATCATTCGGATTATCAATCGGAGATAAGTCACACTTTTAAGGAATTTTGGAAGTTCCTACTGATGAAGTTCTACTGACAGGATTCTGCTGAAGCTATAGATGGTTTCTGCTGACATAGTGTTCCTGCTGAAGACTTATTTCTACGGATATTATTAATCCGTATCTTTAGTATTTATTTGTTAGGATATGCATGAGCTATTTTAGGTAGTGATATGCATTGATTTAATATTAGTTGTGTTTTAGGGTTCCTTATGCTTATAAAAGGAACACAGGTTTTATTGTTTACAGACACTTCAAGAAAAACATTTTTATTTTAGATCCATAGAGGATCATTCTTTATTAGAAAAACCTTGTTGGTAATATTGATTGTGTTCTTGATTATTATTCCGCTGTGCATTTTCAATCTTTATTATTATATCCTAGATTGGGCTAAAACAATCTTTAACAATTGGCATCAGAGCATAGGGGGCTTGATATCTAGGGTTTATACAAGGTTTTTATCGTCAATAATGAGCAGTTTTGAAGATGGAGCAGATTTGAAGAAAGTTTTATTGGTTATCGATCTGTCACACCCCTAGAATCGGGTCTAGCGGAAGCATACATGCAGCTGGGGTGTAACTCAATTGGTATTACAAAACAAGTGTAAAATGGTTTTCACTTCAATCATTTAGAATAAAATCGTTTAGCTAAAAGTATTGAATTTACATTGTTTAAAATTAGTGCAGAAGTAGGCCCTTAAAATAGTTTTAAAAGCGGCCCCCAAATGAATACCAGAGTCTTCTATGACCATGCCATGCCCTGCCAAAACCTCCTGTAGCGTGCCATAGCTTAATACCTGAAAATACATGCTAAAGTGTCAACACGAGGTTGGTGAGTTCATAGGTTTTAGTAAACATGTTATGTAAAACATTTGAAAGAAGAATTCCCAGCAAAAGTATCGTAAATCCACTCAGTTACAAGTCCCGCCATAAGAGACTTGTAACCTGTGTGTTTACGACCCACTGCCAAATGTAATTAGTTTCCGTGAACAAAACTAATACTTGATAAATTAACTCGTATGTACAATAACCACAAGTATAAAGTAAGGTGACAAAATGTCAAAAAGCTACATTGTCTCTTAAGCTCATGGCCCCGAAGCTAGACGTACTAAAATTGGCCCCAAAGGAGTGGTTACCAGTCACTCAAATATTAGACATGAAATGCATTCGTTTTCCTTATGGAGCAACCCAAACACGAATGGAGGAGTCACCCTCAATAGATCAATTCATTCACTCTCGCTTGGCAATATAATTAACGGTCCATGATAATAAAGGGGACTTAATGTGGTAGTACTAAGGAAACTTAAGCAATGTATGGAATTTGTAATACTTTGGCATTGTACAAAAACAATTCAAGCAGCGTATTCTTCCCCATAAGTAATTCAAATCGTATAAGAACATAAAACAAGTATTTCAACCATTCAGTAATGTTTGAGAAAATGAATCGCGTTCAAGTAAAACAAGCATTGAATTTAAATAGTATCGAGCATGTATCTTCCCCCAAAATAGTTGTAAAACAAGTAAAAGTAGGGGTTATGAACTCACCTGGTGCGATAGTTACGATGACAAAAGTGAATACACAGAAATGAGGCACAATCTCTTACCGCAACCTAATATGAATGGTATGATCTAATGTAAGAAATGAAATAATGCTACACATGCAAATACGTATGTTATCGATACCACTCATTAGTTTTGAAAATAACATTTATCGTTGACAAATACGTTTTTGACGTCTCGTTAGGTTAATAACCACTTTTCATGGAAATAGGTTGAAACGGTACTCCACGATCCTTGTTTGGTGTTCTATCGGCAAATATAAGGTTTTTGTCGCAAAATTAACATTTTCATTACTTGAAAATATGCCCAAAATGGCCTCGCAAAACAAGTCGCGAAATGTTGTACGTTAAGGGTTAGTGATGAAACTCGGCGTTTTTGAAAACCTTGTAACAATATCTTGAAGTCGTGTCATTTAACTTTTGGCGATACGGGTCTCGATCGATGAGAAATTCGACTCTTATTGTTGTTACTTGAAAGTATTATGTTCAACACTTAGAAAATTTCATTATAGTAAAGCTGTCAAAATATATATAGTTTATCGGGTATATAGATGAGGTCGTAGTTTATTCGTTATAAGTCTATTCGACGAACGGCCAATTGATTTGAAAAGCTTGTTGGAAGATCTTGATTTCATAAAACTACGGCTCGGACTCAAATTGATCCGATCATGAAGAAAAACAGCCAAGAAAGTGGTGTCTCGCGAAGACAGTTTTGCGGCAAAATAATAATAGAAAAGCTGATGGAAATTTGTAAAAATCGTCTAAGTTCAAACGCTTGTATCTTTTTCGTTATAAGCTCGTTTTCTACGTTCTTTATATCCCCGGAATCGTGGGACAACATACTAATATATTTTTGATAAGTCGGGACGGCTAGATCAAGTTTTAGGCCTCAAAACAGTCCATGAAATCTGCTCAACAGCAAGGTATTTTTCAGAAAATAGTTTTCGTCGTTAAAATTGAAAATAGCATATCTTTTTCGTCGTAACTCGGATTTTAGTGATTCAAGCGGCCACGGTTTCGGTTTTTGAAAGTATTTTCTGAATATCTAACCCAATGTTACCAGGAAACCGCTGAGTTTTCTGAAATTGGCGATTTGAGACAGAACCTATATTTGAAAGTATTTTTCATTGTCAATATTCGGAAAATCATATCTCCTTCGTTATTAACTCGTTTTTATCCCCGTTTTCGGCCATAGTTTCGTCTCGGAATGTATTTTCTAAATCTTTGGTCCAAAGTTACACAAAACCCACTGATTTTCCCACGTTTAACAAAAATGGACAGTAGCTTTTATATATTGTTTAAAACTCATTTTTAAGAATCAAGACTTGTTCAAAACTCAACCAAACTATCTCAAGTCACTCCACAAATACTCAATCCTACCATACACCTTCTTAGGGTGTCATGGGTTCCTAAACATCACCAAAAATGGTGGATCTCATGAGATTACTAATAAAAATTATAGATCTATGTTTATAAAGAAAAGAAATGAGTAATAAGTGGTATGGATCTTACATACTTGCATGTTTTACCAATATAACTTGAAAATACATAAAAATATAAAGTAAATGAAAGTATGAAAAGATCAAAAGTGTTCTTGAAGCTTACTTGAATGTTTGAGGTGATTTGAGGAGAAAAATGTATAATAACCTAGGGGTTTTACCACAAAACCCCAACTAGATCATGATTAGAACTTGATAAACACTTGGATCTTGAAAAGTTAATGGTTTCTTCTTGGTTCTTTGCCTTGGCCGATCCACCCCAAGAGAGAAAGAAAGGGAATTGTTGCTAGTTTATGTTGTTGTTTAATGAAGAAATGTGAGAAATGGAGTTTATATATATGGTCTTTGGTCAAAAAGTTGGTCATAGGGGGGGCATGGGGCGGCAAACAAGGAGGGAAAAGGGGAGCTTGTTGGTGGCTCATTAAATGAGCTTGTCCCCAAAGCTTGTGCAAGTATTGATTAGATATTTTGTACATTGGGTGTTATCGGGTACCGAGTTAACTAAAAATAAATGTTAACGAGGTGAAATAAAATATGACGAAGTTGTAAAAGTTGTAAAATAATATTCCTGATGAGAATCGGGTGTTAGAATAATTATTGAATTGAAATAACGCAAACCGACGGAGTAATAGGCTTTGAACGTAAAATGTAATAATGGATTTCAAAACACCGGGTAAATTAATAATATAATTTTTATATTATTTTAATGAGTATGAAAATATGTTAGGATCGTAGTCGGAAGTATTGACGTTAATTACAAATTAAGCATACGTATATAGAAATAATGCATATCCGTGTAGTCCTAAAGTACTGATGATTTGTAGACTAATCCAGTCTACATGAAATGTCGTTAATGAATGATGCATGAATTTGCAGCTAAACCACATTGGTTACACGAATTTGAGGACCCGTAAACTCAGTTTACGATGAAATGAACGGTAATCGTGAATAGTGATTTTCTTCCGGAAATGAATAGTGTCACATGAATAGTAAAATTTTTAAACGTTTCTCGGAATCACAAACTGACTCCGAAAATGATGAATAGTAAAATGATGAATAGTGACTGGTGAATAGTAAATGATGAATAGTAACTGATGAATAATGAATAGGAGAAATGTCCTGAAAATGCGGGTTGTTACACGATCTGTCTGTGACAATCAAACATTACACGGTAACATTATATGGGTTTTTTCTAACATGTGCCCTTAGGCACATGTTAACCAATCATTAATTCACAAAAAAGGACACAAGTACTTACAAAAAGGACACAAGAAAAACACTTTTTTATTTGAAAAGTGGCAAGGACCCACGAAAAGGACATAATAAATGATTGGTTAACATGTGCCTAAGGGCACATGTTAGAAAAACCCACATTATATTTCGGTTCAAGTAAATTACTTTTGTTTGTTTGTCGTCTATTGAATTGGATAAGAATACCAGTATTATAATTAGTTCAATCATCAGTACTATTATCTCATTAATTGGTCGGTACTATTTAATTCGTCCATGAATTTATGATTGAATATTCACGAGGATCTGGTTATTAAATTGGTTTATGGGGCTACATGGAAGAGATGCTATTTTATAAGGGATCTGGTTTGTAGTTTATTTGCAAAAGTGAATAGTAAATTATGCAAACCTCGTACTAATTTTTCATGGTACAATTAATTCATTAATTGTATAATTAATTGGTACAATTAATAACCTTGAATTGATTTGTTTGTGTGAGGCTTTTGTCTGTTATCATTAATTACGGGTGTCTCATTCAAGATTAATTGGTTGAAACGTTTAGTGGGACTAAATTTTGATTTGTTGATTGATCGAGATTCGAAGGTTATGGAATATTTATTTGGTCAAAGGCTTAAATATTGGATCAGTGCTTTCTTGATAAGTAATTTTATTCTACCTAGTATATTGACTTGTCGGTTTGTGAATTGAATTGACGCAAGGGACAAATTTTTGTTCCGGCTGTCATCATTACTTGATACTATTGCTTGGTATTTTCATTCCTGCTGATTTTGTTTCTGCTGGTCATTCATACGGATCTTACTAGTTACTGCTGATCTATTGCTACTGGTTTGGTTCCAACTAAAAGTCAAAAGGTTTAATTTTGCTATATCAGTGGGTTCGTTGTGATATATTTATTGCCTGGTGATTGGTTGAATTTATTGCTGCTTGTGCTTGTGGTTTGTCGTGAGACTAATCTGTGGTACTCAACTGGGTATAAAACGAGGGTTATTATTATTTTCATAAAATGACTTCATTCGGATCAGATGATTCTCTTGAGACATTTGTCATGAGAGTTAGAAACTTGCTACCTATTTGTTCTAGGGTAGACAGGTCACAAGATGAAGGAAAAGATAAGGAAAGATGTGCCACTCAAGTGAGGGAAAAGGTTGTTGGACATATGATACAAGGTGAGGAACTTGAGCCTGATAATGATGAAGCTTCTGGTTCTGAGCAGAGTGGATTGCTGGCAAGCTGTACTACAAAGGATCTGCATGATCAAGCTGCTTTCATGGGAATATCTCCTCAGGTATCTACTTGTGTTTGTGATTGTGATTCTAAATATCAAACTCTTAAAGAAGCTTATGATGAGATGAAACCAAAATATAATACTTGTTTTATTGAAGCTCAAACATACAAAGAAGCTTTTCAAACTTTAGAACAAAAGAAGGTGTGGTTTCAACATAATCAATTGGCTTATGAGGAAAAGATTAGAGTTTTAAATAGGGATTTAGAGAATACTAGCAATGAATTAAAGTTTTCTGAAAAAGAAAAAGCTAGAATCGAGTCTGAGAAAGATGTTTTGCAAGAGAAATTGGATAAAGAAGTAGCTTTACATAAAAATTGGTTTATTTCAGGAGATAATTTAGCTAGTTGTCTTTATGGTAGTCAAGCTGTAAACTCTGGGATAGGTTTAGGCTTTAAAAAATATGTTGGTTTAGAGGCAAGGAATGATATGGGTAAATCTACACCAGCAGGCTTAGAAAATTATGTTAAAGAAGGAGAATTGCATGTTGTCCCTGGACCTATTAGAGGTGAGTTTATGCCTAGCTCTCCTCAAAAAGACTTTGATGGATCACACCATCTATATGGCAAGAAGTTAAGTGACTTGCCAGACCTTGATTGTAAGTCTACTGACTATGCCTCATGTGATTCAAGTGACAAGTATTCCAAGGTCAATGTCTCTGCCCCTAGTGTTTTTAATGTTAAAAGCTCAGAGTCCATCTCAACTGAATCTACCTCCTTTAATTCTACTTCTAGTGTTTCTACATCTAAGAGTAAAGTTGAGATTGAATCCAAAGTTAGGGCACTCAAACAAGAACCCATTGTTGTTCAAGATTTACCTAGTTTCACTTGTAATAAATCTGATAAGAATATATGCAATTCTAGGACTTCTTGTAATAAGAATGGTTGTTTTAATAAAAAGGCTGGTAATGTGGAAGAAATCATGTTTTGTGTGTGGTAGTAAGTCTCATCTCATTAAGGATTGTGATTTTCATGAGAAGAGAATGGGTATGAATGCTGACCAAAAGAGACCTAGACCAATGTGGACCAGTGTTACTGTTATTCCCCCATATGTTCCACAAGCAACACATGTGAAAACCAGCAGCCACATTCCTGCTGGTAAGCCAGTTTCTGCTGGTAGACCTTTTTCAGCCGGTTGGAAAAGACATGTTGCTAGACCATTCTACATACCTACTAGCACTTACTTCCAGAATGGTTTTTGGCCTAATTATTTTGACCCAATGTATATGGGGTGGGGGACAAGATGTGATAATGGTGTTAAGCCCTCAACAGGTTGTTCTTGGACAAATAAAAGAAAAGGTTCATTCTGGGTACCCAAGAACACTAGTTCTTGACAGGTGCACTGATTGAGGGGAGGCATAAGCCTAAGGGGAGGCTTATTGTTGTATTCTATGTATACTAACCATTTTTGCAGCTGTTGGATCCTCATACGCCTAAGGGGAGGCTTAGTGTTTCTACTGACACTACATGTTTCTTTGGTTCCTGCTGATTGATGGTATATTTTATATATTTCATATTTCTATTTGTTTCTTTTTTTTGTTGTTAATATATATATATATATATATATATATATATATATATATATATATATATATATATATATATATATATATATATATATATATATATATAAATAATAATAATAATAATTAAAAAAAATAAAAAAATAATAATAATAAATAAAAAAACATATATTTGTATAGTTTTATTTTTATCTTATTTGCAGGTACTTGTAGTGGTTAATTACCACACATATGGTTCTCAACTCACCATGTCTTACTAACACAAGAGTTGACTAGCCCACAAGATTATGGCTTGTGGTAAAGGCTGCGGAAATCCATAAATGGTAATCAGCTCACCATGATGATGACGGCATTCCATCAAAGAGTTGGCTAGTCCAAAAGCAAACGGTTTTTGGTAAAGACACATCAATTCCGTTGATAGCTGTAATGGTTTGCTCAAAACCATAGAGTACTCAACTCACCCATGCTTCATTGTTGAGAGTTGAAATGGTCATCAATTCACCATGGGTGATGCCCTATTGGGTAACCCAAGAATTGGCTAGTCTTGAGCAAACAGCTACAGGTAAAGACATGTCAAATCCGTTTATGGCTGTGATGATTTGCCAAAAATCATTAGGGTATTTCAACACACCGATGATTCACGTTCTAAGTGTTGAACTGGTTATTAGTTCACCAGGGTGATGTCATGATTCCACCAAAGGACTAGCTAAGCAGCTACTTGGTAAAGGCTTATCAAATCTACTTATGTTGCTGCTGGTTCTTGTTGCTGCTGTAGTTTCAATCCTCACACTTAGCTAAAGCTATAACTGGAATCTTGAACTTAACCATGTCAAATTCAAGATTAGGGGAGGATTGTAAGGAATTTTGGAAGTTCCTACTGATGAAGTTCTACTGACAGGATTCTGCTGAAGCTATAGATGGTTTCTGTTGACATAGTATTCCTGCTAAAGACTTATTTCTACGGATATTATTAATCCGTATCTTTAGTATTTATTTGTTAGGATATGCATGAGCTATTTTAGGTAGTGATATGCATTGATTTAATATTAATTGTATTTTAGGGTTCCTTATGCATATAAAAGGAACACAGGTTTTATTGTTTACAGATACTTCAAGAAAAACATTTTTATTTTAGATCCATAGAGGATCATTCTTTATTAGAAAAACCTTGTTGGTAATATTGATTGTGTTCTTGATTATTATTCCGCTGTGCATTTTCAATCTTTATTATTATATCCTAGATTGGGCTTAAACGATCTTTAATAACACTCTTCAGCTGTATCAAAATCATGTTTCTCAAAATAGTGTAAAGACTCCTTGAGCTCGGGCTCCAAAGGATCTGACGGCTTATCTTCAATAAATTCACAATCACTGTTAGAAATTTCCCCGGACTCACTTGGGATTGGGACGAGGTTCTCAATACTAGACTTATTGAATTCGTCCAATTCCGTTGCCGGAATAGTGTTTAGATGCTCGTCCCCCATTTTTAGAGAATCCTTGGGTTCTACGGGAGAAACATCAGAAGTTTTGTGAGGATTAAGAACGATCGTAATTTTCTCATCATCATAGTCGGAATCATAGTAAATAAAATTTTTAAAAGGATTAGACGCTCTCTCTTCAGTAAGTAACTCTGCAATAGACTTCTCACGAGGCTCGAGAGTATAAGTTTCACGATTAGCCACCAACTCTTTTAACTTCTCGATAACGGATTTCATTTCAACAATAAATTCCATCGAAACTTGAAACTTGTCGGAAATTTGTGGGGGTTGGTTAAAACCATGATAATCGTAACGTGAATTCAGCTCATAATGAAAATTTTCAAACGATTCCCCACAATTTTCAAATTTGATGAATTTTGGAATGAATTACCATTAAAATACGATTCTTGCTCATAAAAGTTTTGAGAAGGAAGATTAAAAACATTTTGAGAATAATTATCAAAACTCGTATCATAAGCATAAGACGTTTCAGCACTCGGGGCGTAGCACATACAATTCGCGTATCCACATTGATTACAAAAATATTGCCCTCACGTTAATCCTTCATCGGATGGATTTCCACAATTAAAGCAAGTGAACGGAGACGGCGGTGGTGTTGGATAGTAATCGAGAATGTTTTGAAGGACTGCTATTTGAACATACTCGGGAGAATTACAAAACCAACAAACTCCATCATGAATATCACTACCACATTGTTCGCACGTACACCAAACACATGAACCTTCAAAGAACGGTTCTCCACATTTAAAACAAGTAGGATCCATAAGAATTAAACATATAAGGGAGATAGTGATAGAATTATCAATTTAGAGGGTTAAAGAAGAAGAATCAAACGATAAGAGGATAAGAAGATTATTTTTGGTTTTTTGTATCATAAAAAATAAATCAAAATAAAAGTGAAAATCAAATATGAAAAAGAAAAGTATTTTTGGATTTTTATTATTTATTGAAAAACAAATCACAAACTTTTATTTTCTTTTTCACAAGTTACGTTAATCGTAATCGTTTCCTTCAAAACTACTCACGACAAAACGGGAGAAAAGAATTTTTCCGCTTAATCGGGTGTGGAATTGAAGTAATCCGATAAACAACTAATTTCACGTTTTTCTTATGTTGTAAGACTTATTTGGTTTACAACGCCCCCCCCCCCCCCTCCTTCCATGGGAGAGTCGAGGCTATAACTTTATTTTTGTATTTTTGAAAACACTTTAGGAAAAGTGTTTTTGATTTTTCAATTTTTCAGTTTTTATAGAAAATATATACAAGATAGAGGAAGACTTATCAAAACACGATTTTTCAAAACGAATATTCAAAAATTCACTTCAACCTTCCCCGACAGCGGCGCCAAAAATTGATTGTGCCAAAATAATTATATAATATAGTAGTATAGTACTGAGGAGATCCGCAAGAAATACGGATCACCCGAGTCGTATCCGTACGAAGGTGAATGGTATCAAAGAATATTGATTCGTGCAAATCGTGTAGTAATATTTCGTCTTTCCTTGATGCTCCAAATAAAATTATCTTTGATCCCATTATTTCGTGCTCTTTCCAATCTCGTGCTCGTGTGTGTCATTTTTGCTTTCTTTTTGTCCATTTTTCAAAATATCCAAACCTGCACAATCACAAACACAAAAACAAACATATATTTTGCATTTTTAATATGTTTTTGGTCTTTTTGGGCCATTTTATTAGGTCAAAAGTATGTGTAATTACATACTCACCAAAATCCCCCAGGCTAAAGTATTGCCGTGAGGTGAGGAGCGTGGTAGTTTGGAAGGCTCTAGATCTTTTATCACGTCCCTTGATTGATTGCCTCATCGTTTGCTCTAATTACAACCCTTGGATCAAATTCCCACGTGTATCCACCAATCATAATGCTTCATAAGGCCAGCGTGTCATTCCCTTGGTATTACCCCCATGTGTCAGACGTGTCATAATCTTCTAGAAACCCATTTAATTATACGGGTAAAAAGTGTGAGCAGGGTAATTGGCTTGAGGAAGATATACAATAAAAGCGCGCTTGGTTTTTATAATTGTAATTTTGACTCATGTATTTGGGGGTTTGACTTTGGGTAAGTTATAAGGGTCGGGTTTGGGTGTGAATCCGGGTATTGGTAAAAGGGTGTTGGGCTTGGGTTTGGTGTAAGGATGTGGTGGACTGGATTTGTAAATTTGGTTTATTGATGTGGATTTGTTAATGTGAGTTGGCAGATATTTAGTATTAGTGTAATTTTAGGTTTAGTTTAGGTATAAAGTGTTAGGTTTAGGGGTTAATTTTTCCATATTGCAAACTGAAGGGACTTCTTCTGCCATTAATGATAATTTCTTCCACGGACTAATTATGATAAATACTGATTCTACAAGGGCTTGAGTTGACTTTTGAGCTCTGATTTGACTTTTTTAGCATTCCTGACCTCAGCTTTTAACACTCATTCCATAATCTCGTGCTCGTGTTTGCCATTTTTGCTTGATTTTTGTCCTTTCTTTAATATCTGTACCTGCACTTTCTAAAACACAAAAACAACAAATATTTGGCATTTATTGTCGGGTTTTTGGTCTTTTGGTCCGTTTATTAAGGCTAAAAGTATGTGTAAAATAACACATACTACTCACTCTAAGGCTCAATCTTATAAGACTAATGCAAAGGATGCAAATACTCTGGTTATGACTAAGGTTCCATCCCTTAAGACTAGAAACCACAACAAACTCGTAGAACTTATGAATCATGCTCGAAAACCTAATAGGCAGAATGCCATGGGACTAAGAACTCCTACTTACAAGCATCCTAGATCTTGCAGTAAGTGGTTACCAACGGGTAGAATCTTTAAAATGGATGGTCTTAGGTAGATACCCATGAGTGCAGATTACATAACCAAGGTTAACTGTGAAACTTCAATAAGTCGGGATCCTGATATCACTAACCCATATACATGCAAGCAAACACTTCATGTCTATACATGGAATCCTTACGTAAGTGCATGTGCATCGACCATGTCTTTCAAAGAGAAACTCAGAGTTTGGCGACCAAAAGAACTGAAATCTCCAACAGTGATGTACTTGCATGATGACTCCTGATCTCGTCATATCAGGACTCAAGCAGCAAAGATCATTACGATGGTTAACATTGGTGTTTATTCTTCCTACTCAAAGTATGGAGGCCTAAAGTAAGCATATCTTTTGATTTAGGAGGTATGAAATGTCAAGGTTGATGTATGTGTGAATATGATGTTTGAACACTTCAGTTCAAGCCTCTTTCTTCAACAACTATGAATGTCTGTTCATATCAGTTTAGGCCTCGCTCTTCAACATAATGGCGTCTGCTGAAAACACTTTAGGCCCCGTTCCTCAAAGAAAAGAAAGGTGTACGTTTGAGTGCGTGCTTTATCTTCGAAAAAAGAGAAATCTTCTTATTTCTGACTATTCCTTCAACAAGCTTCATACTTGTTCCATGCTCATTCAGTCATCGTGGATTACTTTCATCAGATTGTATTTTTATTCAATTGATAAAAAATTGCATCCTCATATGCAATTTTTGAGGGGGAGAAGTGTGAACAATGGATCAACCTCTTATGCAATTTTTGAGGGGGAGAAGTGTGAATAAACTACATGTATTTCTATTCACTTGTTCAATCAAAAATGGCATCCTCATATGCAATTTTTGAGGGGGGGGGGGGGGAAGTGTGAATAAACAACATGTTGATTGATGCTTGAAATATGGTCTTACGACTCTCCTCTCCTCCAACACCTAATGTTCCACTAACTAAGGATGACTAATTGTGACTATGGAGTTAACTGGGTATCACGTATTTGAGATTGAAGTTGACTTTCACAAAAGCGTGATCTTATTTTATCTTGAAGTCGGGGTTGGTTGGATGAATGACTTTCAACGATAACTTGCTCGTGCTTAATATTTAAGTTGAAGACTTAGTTTATCTAGTTACCAGCAGTCGAGGTGGATGGTTGAAGACTTGGTTAACTATCACTTAAAGGAGTTACGTTGTAGTACTCAGTGTCACACGCAGATTACGTTGTGGATAATCGCAAGAGGTGGTAATGTCTCATACTTTGGTTGGGTAGTGAATATTTAGAGATTTTCTTGGAGCATAAATTCTCTACACTGTTCTTCCAACATTAGTGCAAACTTAAGTCACAAGAACGGGGAACTCTACTTTAGTTTCAAGATTGGTAAAAAGAGATTTTCTTGGAGCATAAATTCTCTATACTATTAACTAGTGGAAGTAAAAAGAGATTTTATTAGAGGTTGACCTGAGGAGAATTTTTGAGAGAATAGTTATCGACATCCACTCATAGGGTATTGATTTGTATGTTGCTTCCAGTTGATATGTTTATGTACACATAGTTATGATGATTCTGAGTGATCGTCATCAACATGGAGGGAGAAATGTGTACATCAGGGCTTTTATCGAAGAACTGGAAGCATTCTAAGTGAGTTGACGATGTCGACATGACGTTCCCAAAACAAACCCGTGAAGAAGTTACATATTATCAGTCTATGATCCATTTCCCGTTATGCATGACACTATAAGAGACTGAAGACATTTTTGGCAGAATTAGGAGATACTTCTTCAACAAGCATCTAGGTTAAATCAAACGGGTTGTCAGTTTGGGAGGGAGCTAGTTAACTTAAGGGCTTACTAATTGGGAGGGAGTAATTACCCAATTAGTGAGAGTTTCTGTAGCAGTTGATTCTCACAGGATACATTTTAGCTAATTTTTTTCTTCTCAAGATTTCAAGTTTATGTGTGTATAATGTGTTGTTGATTCTGAGGTGTCAAAACCAGCAGGGGGGAAGGAGACATACATCTCAACGCACAACGAGTAAACTTGATGAACTTTATACCTCTTCTTAATTGAAGTCATTCTAGGAAGACAAATGTCATAACCACAGAGAAACTCAGTGTTTCAACTTGTGGCTTTCGATGTATTATTCCGACTACTTGGGGGAAGTGGTCTCTTGATACTTGTGGTATGTATTACCTCAGCTTTCAGTGGGAAGAAATATGAGAAGAATATTTGGAGTGTGAGATGATATTGCTTATCGACATCTTCATACGAGCTGATATGATTTATGGTAAAGTGCTTCTGGTTAATGCTTCAAGTACACAATATTATGATGATTCCGATGAGATCGCAACCATCAGGGGAGAGATATGTGTACATCAGGGACGCACAACAGGTTCATGTGTTCGAGCTTAATCATTTATTCCAGAGTTGATATCCGCAGAGATGATCAGTGCTTCAACATGTTACTTTGGTGTTATCGTTTTGACTTGTGTTGGGTGCATGTGTACAATATGGACTAAGTTGTTATATGTAAGATAACTGGAAGGAATTTGATGAAATGAAGATGTTTGTTAGGAATTATTAATATGTAATAGTACATTACTGCTGGTAGCGTAGTATTGGTTCCTGCTGGCAGGTATATAGTTCCTGCTGGTATAGTATCTTTGTAGTTTCTGCTATTAGTAGATTTTAGTTTCTGCTGTTAGTTTTGAATCTGCGGGTAGTTAAACCCGTATATGTTTAGAAGGTTGTTAGAGAAAGGGATATGCATGAGTTATATTAGGAAGTGATAATGCATATCTCCTTTACACGTTTTCTAGTGAATGCCGAATTAGGGTTTCTTATAGTATAAATGAAACACATGGACAATGCAGACATTGGGAAAACACTTTTAATAGTTAGTAATATAGATCCATAGAGGATCATTTTTATTTAGTTATTCTTCTTCAACTCTTTTGTTTATATTTCGCATAAACACTAGTTTATTGTTAGAGTCTCTTGTAGTTTACTTGTGATTACATAAGTATTCTATTTATTTTAACTGGCTCAAAGATCTATCTAGAACTGATCCTACAATGTTGATATCTTGCTCCCCCGAATAGACAACTGCTCAAAACCGCAAAGTAATGTGTACTTCGAGGACGCACAACAGGGTCATGTGATAGGGCTTAATCATTTATTTCGGGATTGATAATCGCAGAGATGATCCTTGTTTCATCTTGTTACTCCAGTGTTATAGTTTTCTTCGGGCTTTTGAGCTTCATACAATGAGACTGTTTGCATAGCTTCAACTACTTGGGGGAAGTGGTCTCAGGAAGATGATTGTCGGTTTGGGGGAAGCTATCAAAGCTTCAGACTGAGAAGGCTCGAGTTCAGACAAATATTCAGGAGCCTAGAAAGCTTTGGTGGTGAAAGTTTAAGAGATGTTGACTACTGACTTCTACAATGTACAGAAAGATATCCTTTTGGTATTCATGTCAACATCTTCTTAAAGTGAATAGTATATTTGTACATATATTATACCAAAATGTAAATAGATATATAAAACCAACAAAAATCCATAAAAATCGGAAAAATAGAAAATACCAAAAATATTGTTTTAAGGCATGTCAATAACATTTACGGTCCCTAGAAATGTCATTCAATAATGACACGGGTCTTTAAATGAAGTTCGAACAGAAGTTTCAAACATGCCTACATGGCTTGCTATTACTTTAGATAGCAACCCATTTTTCTTAATAGGGAAAGCACGTCGCCAAAAAAGACTGCTGCTCCTCTCAAAGGCATGGATTACTTTATATATGTGCCTTTCCGATCTAGTACACGCTTCAGTGCATTATTTCTGGTATAAGAAGAGAAGTCTTCTTTGCATACAAATAATTTTCCTTCTATGATTCTTCTGAAAATTATTTGTGAGACACTTGGTGGTAACGGGTTGTTTGAAAGTCAACCAGACTTAAATTCTTCTTAAATTTGTCACTCAATCAATGACAATGGGTCATCAATTGAGGGGGAGAGTGATTGATTTCAAATTTTATATCATCAAACGGGTTTCTTGGTTAACTCATAATTATTAGAAAAGGTTTTGTAGTTAATGGGGTATTAGTTGAAGAGGAACTTACTAAGCTTTATCTTAAATGGCCAAATGTGTTAGTTGTTAGAAAGATTAGGGCATTATGTGCAATTTGCGTATAGTTTCCTAGTTTTATGTAACTAGAAGTTCCATTTGTGTCACATTGGAATCCTTGTTTAATCCCCTAAATCCTTTATAACTCAAAATCTAAAAGAATTTAGGAATTCCATTGTGTTTGATGTTCTTGAATACTCCTCAGACATTTGTATAATCTGATTGAATGTGTTTTGTATGTTGTTAGCCGATAATTGTTCAATTGTTGTTGATTATGTGTTCGTGTTCTTAGGTTTTGCTTTGGTATGCAGTTACCGGGTTAGAATCTTGTTCCTAAGCTCCTAATTTGAAAGTTGAAATATGTGTGAATTGTTATGTTAGTGATTGTTGTTTATGTCTGATAGAGGCTTGCAATGAATGCTCATGATTGCTAGTTGCACTGCATGCTAGATAGCGTTTTTGATAAGTTGTTTGAATGTGGTTTGATCATGATATGAATATGGTATTATGAGTAGGCAAGCTGCTACGTGGTAGCGGTTAATGTAAAGTGCATCTGTATGTATGTATATCTGTGTTGATATTCTTATGCAGATTTCATGCCTGATGTGAATGTGCCTACTCCCGCTCTAACCATTTGATAAGATGTTCTAACTCTATTGACTGGCTTTGAATTCACCACAACAACAAGATCGGCAGCAACAACAACACTTTCATCACCACCACCACCTTCACTTCAACAAAGCATTACTAATTCAGATCTCGCCAAGTGGGGACCTATAATATTAGGGAAGTCTTGTTGGTGGAAGGATAATTGATGTTGACTACTGACTCTCTCACAACAGTGAAAAGGTCAATGTCATTTGTGTCATAATAGTTATCTTGTGCATCATAAGTAGTGTGGTATCAAATGTTATGTGTGAGAGTATGAAATTTTCATGAGTTTCTCGTTAAACTCTAAATCATTTATAAACGCATCATAACTGACACTAACATTCTCCCTCATTGATTGAGGGGGAGCATTGTATCGTTCCATTATCAGCACATGTTAAACCTGACCACATTTTCTCCCATGTTTTCTAAACTTATTTAAATCAATTGGGATCACAAATCTCAAAAGGTTTGAAAATTTTGATCGGGGGAGAGAATGTGATTTAAATATGAACTCTGATAATAATGTGATATCTTGGACTTAAATGTAAGCTCTCCCATATGTGCTAAACTCTTTTGTATATCAATGCACATATTGAGGGGGAGCAAATGGTTTGTGGTGACAAAAGGATATGGCATCTCATGTGAGCGCGACTCAGACTTCACCTATGAATTGATAAAAAAAACTGTCATGAATCGAAAGGACTTGTCTGAGTAGATTGTACCACTTTGAGAAACCTTCTGTGGACTTGATCAGGCCAGGTAATAACTTCAAGCTAGTCTAACTAGTGTTGTAAGCGTGTCTCGAATGCCTGTTTATGTTCACTGAAGGTGGATCAATTCAAAAGTGCGAACTCTTTCCAACATGTGGAAATTTCTAACTAATAACATATGAGCACATGTTAAGGGGGAGTACTTGAAAAGTACAGAACTCTCAAAGTTTTAGCAAAATGTGTTTTATAATCATAAACATATTGAGAGATTTTTCCAAAGATTTGGTTTACGGCAACATAGGATATTCATGGAGTTATAAAGTGACTAAGGTTAGGAAAACCGTCCTATGATCCGCCAGAGCCGGAGGGATCTACCCAAGGACAATACCGAATAGTTAGTATTAGAAAGTCCTTAGGTATGATTATGAAAAAAGGAGTATTGTGGGAAAGGAGAGAGAAGGGGTTGAATAATTAAAAAGAAAATTAATGAGAAAGGGTGAAAATAAATAGCCCTCCAACTATTCAACCTTAGGGCAGAAACCGGGTACAATTCATATGCTACTGGTGGTTACTAAGGTAACATCGGTATTGAAGACAAGACGTCATGGACCCAGTGACGCACTGCACTAAACCATCTAGCCACAAAAGTACTCTTAAAAGGACTTGTTTCATTCTCACGAGGAACCCTGCATAATCTATCGACCACTCATTACGAGCCATGTTGATATTAAAACAGGAGACGCCGCTCCAGTCTCTGACTACCAAAAATTGCATTTATCGAGTTTAGAGCCGCGAGATACATCAAAAGATCTCATAGGAACTGATGAGTGCTCAAACACTCATCATTTTTGTCGTATTTAAACTGCCAAAACATACAAAAACAATCAAAAAATTATCAAAATACTTAAATTATCCCAGGGATTGTGTTTTATGTGTTTTAAATGCAAAATAAGCAAAAACAAATGAAAAATGATCAAAGTTTGCAATATTGGTAGTTTCAGTCCCCCAAGTTTAAAAACTTGTCAAAAATAGTCCCTATACATTTATTTTGAAAGAAAAGTCAACCCAAGTCCTTCAAAAAATCAAAAGTTATCAAAAATGGACTTTGGGTGAAAAGTTTTGAAAATCTACATGTTTGGTCCCTGGAGTTTGAAAATTTACAGAAAAGGTCCCTAGGAATTTTTAAAAGTGGCAAAATGAAATCAATGGTCCTTGTATTATTGGGGATTGGCATTTTTGGTCCTTATAAGCAATTGGGAGAAATTACAGCTTCAGTCCTCAAGTTTGATAGAATTACAATTTTGGTCCTTGTTATTATCACAAACCAACCGGACCCTTATTTATTAAAATCCAAAACCACCAAATCCAATACCCAATCCAATACCCCACGGCCCAACACCAACCGGTCCATTCCCTTTTAATATAATACCCTGGTCAAACCACCCTTTGACCCTTCCCTCCCAACCAGCCAACGCAAAACCAGGGAGAGCTTGTCTCTCCCACATGCATCCCCCCTCCTCACTTAGCCCCCCACAATTAATACCACTCACCAACCAAACCAACTCCCACCACCACCACAATAAATGCCTCACCCGTCCCACTAATTTTGCACCGCTTGGTTTTTGGCGGGAAAACTCAATCAATGGCTAGGATGGCTTAAAGATTAAATTGAAGGCTGGGATTTGGTCATTAGTCAAAGGAGAGACCATTGGGACACTCAAATATCAGGAAAAAGCCATGTGGAAAGAGGTGTGACCTAATTTAGCATCGATATATATATATGTATGCTCATATGAGCCCTAGAATGTATGTAATATGTAACTTAGTCATTGTAATATCTAATTAACCTTTTGTACTCTGTTTTCAGTTAATGCAATTTAAGCTTTAAGTTTTAATATCATTTTAAATATTCAAGTTTCTAGTGTAAATTTAAAGTTATTGTTTAAAGTTTCATCAAGTGTTATCAATTGTTAGTATGGTATCATAAGCTCAAATAATAAGCATTTAGAAGCTTTACAAGCTTCTATGACATCAACAAGCAAGTTTTCAGAAAAATAGAAAAAATATTAGAAAAAAAAATTAAAAAGAATTGTGAAAGTGAAGAAGAAAAGCATGGAGCATGGTGAATTTGGGATGGCCATGGGTTAGTAGCTTTGTGGGAAGCCTATAGGAGTGTTCTATTGGTCCTGGTTCTTAGTCTTGTGCCTTGGAAGCTATTGTAAGCCCCATTCTTATTTTTGGCAATTTATTGTAGACAAGTCCATTGACTGCTAATCTTTGGATTAAATGCGATTTAGGTGTATTTGAGTTAGATTATAGTTTAATATTGGGTGTGTGTTCTTTGGATTTCTTTGTTGCTCATTTTACAAGTTAACTGCCATTAATTAGCATTTTAGTAATCTTAGGTATTTGTTGTTGTTTATACTATTTATGTGTTCAATTCAGTTTAATAAATCATTACATGTGCTTAGATTTCCATTTCACGGCCTGAATCAACACAAGTCTTTGAAAATCTCAAAATCAGTTATTTAAATAGGTGTTTGGATGTGACTGTGTTGATCACTGTGGTTTGTCTCTGTGTTTGAGACTTGTTCATGTAACTCACTTAGTTCCTAAATTCACCACATCAAGCATAAAATCAGTCACCCATAGACAAAAAGTCAAAATCTCATATAAAATGGCTTAAACACTGTCTGTGAAGGATTTAGTAGATCACAAGCTTCATTTTAAGTCACAAGCTGATAACTTTGATTAATTCTGTCTTTTTACACCTTAGTTAACAACACTCAGTCATTAAATCTAGGTTTAAAGTTCACAAAAGTCAAAACTCAAGTTTTTCATAAAAAGTCAAAAATACTCTTAGGCAGAAATCCATTTTTTGGAGGATTTTTCTAGAATTTTGTGTTTTGAATTAGCATTTGAAAATTGTTGTGCTTGTAGTATCTCAGCTGAACTACAAAATCCCATGCATAGCTTAATTTTGTGATTTTTTTGGTGGCTTGTGCACAAGCTCAAAGTGAGCTGCAGGGGAAGCACCTCCCCTGTGCACTGGATTCAGTTCTACTCACCCAACTGAAGTGGACCCCACAGGGCTAGCCAGTGGGCCCCAAACCCTGATTTTTGGCTTATTAGAAAGCTAATAAGACAGGCTTCTTAGCTCTGTGCTTATTTTGTGAATCAGACCCCATTTGATAGGGCTGCAAGTGCCCTAAAGTTGACCACTAGGACCTGCTTTTGACTGTTTGGTGTTTGAATCGCTTATTGCTTATAATTGCTTATTTCTTGTGATTTTTGGTTCCATTTGGCTTGTTATAAGTAGTTGGGAATCTGTTTAAGGCTTATTTGTGTTTACCTCATTGTTTGGTAGCTTTTTGATCACATTCAAGGTCTAATAAGCTTAAAAGCTCATCTGTCAAACTGATAAGCTCATCATATTGCTTATTTTTTTATCTTCAAGCAAACTTGCCTCATAAAAGTTGCCTAAAATCAGTTAATATACAGTTGTGAAACAGAAAAGTCCCAAAAAGCCAACTTCAATAGAAGTGATAGCTTCTATTTAAGCCAATTGACTTATTACCTTAGCTTATTTATAAGCTAATCTCAATTTTATATTTTTCCTAGGCTTCTGGTTGATAAAAATAATTTTTTTAATTTTCTCAGATTTTTCTTGCATCATTTGGTATTTTTCTTAATTTAAACTAGATTTTAATAATTATTAAATAGTTAATAATTAATATTAATTAATTAGAAATTCAGAAAAATATAAATTTAATTTTAAAATTAGTTTTAAGTTAGTTTTTATTTTTCCAAATTTTATTTTCAAATTTCTAGTGTAATTTCATAAATAATTAGAATTTAGGTTAATTTAAATAATTAAAAAGTAATTAATAAATAGTTAATAATTAGTAATAATTAATTAAAAAGTCTTAAAAATATATTTTCAGTTCTAAAATTAATTTTATAGTATTTTAGATTTTTCTAAGTTTAAATTTTATTTTTCTAGGTTAATTTCATAATTATTTGTATTTTAGGTTAATTTAATTAATTAAAATTAAATAGGAAATTAGTATTTAATTAATAATAATTATATCAATAGTGTAAAAATTAATTTTAATTTTCCAAAAATTTTCTTTAATCATTAGGTTTGTAAAAATAATATTTTTATACCAGTAGCCTTTTCAGATCACCTCACTCACTTTTATGTACGTACGTTTGTTCCCGTTTTCAGCAAACGTACAAGTTTTTAGGTTTTAGCTCGTTTCTTCTTAATCCCAATTCCAGTAATCAATCATATAGCATTCCTAAGCTATTTCTTTTTATAATTTTCAAATAATTCTCATTACCACCCTTTTCTGTGAATAATCACCCGATCACATACACGCTCAGATACAATTCACATCTCGTCGAGGTATAACGACCTGGTGATTTCCTATATTACCCGGAGATTGACTCTAGGATATTTGACTTTGTTGACCATTCCTTGGTCAATATAAGTTGACTGTTTAGGGCCAATCAAATTTTGGCGCCGTTGCCGGGGAGGTGTGCACGTTTCTGCAGCGTCTTTTGAGATTAGTGTTATTTCACCACAATCACTGTACAAATACCATCACTTTTGTAAATTTTGAAATCAAAACACAAAAAAAAAAAGTCATTAACACTTTTCCTAAAGTGTTAAAACACCAAAAAAAAATTAAAAACAACAAAACAGATCGTAACGTTTTCTGAATCGGTTTTCTTTTAAGGTCATTCTTAAAGAGAAACGATTTTAGATTACGGGACGATACCAAAAATATTGTCCAAAAATTTTTCACCCATACACAAAAACCCAAAAACATCCATCTTTTCCTGTGAATAATAATCATACATAAAAATAAACCGTTGCAAACCAAGACAGAACACCTACCAACTGGGGGTGTGGACATAATAAGTTCCCAAACCAAAGATTTAAAACTTGCCTTTGTATCCCTGTAAGTGGTGTACCTTTCTTAAAGAAGTCACTTGCTTGTGATTATTGGTTTAAGTTCACTGTGGATTTGCCTCGATTTTGTTTTGATATGTTTTTATCCCTAGTGCATGTGCACTCGTTCTTCAAGGTCCACTAGCCCATTACGTGAGCTTATCAGGAAACCTCGTAGACGTTCTGCACCAACAGTCGGATCTGAGATCCGTACTGTTGCCACATCCACTGTCACCATGGCGGAAGGCCGCCTCATGTGTGAGCTTCTCCAAGCGCCCATCGAGGGTTACGGAGATGCCATTGTTGTTCCAGCCATCGTGGCTGATAATTTTGAGCTCAAAACCGGGTTACTCAATCTTGTAACCTCGAGTCAATTCTACGGTTTTGAGAGGGACGATCCTCATGCTCACATTCGATGGTTCAATAAAATCACATCGACCATCAAGTACAAGAATGTCCCTTGTGAAGCAATCAAACTTCTTATCTTCCCATTCTCACTGGAGGGACAAGCCCGGATTTGGCTTGAAAAACAACCTCCTCGATCTATTGAGACATAGGAAGATCTTGTGAAAAAATTTGTGAATGAATTCTTCCTACCTTCCAAGACCACGAGTCTTAAGAACGAAATCACCAAGTTCACTCAGAAATATGATGAATCTTTTGGTGAAGCGTGTGATCGTTTCAAAGAATTACTTCGCAAGTGTCCACATCATGGTTTCTCAGAGTTGATGCAACTCGATACTTTCTACAATGGCGTAAGCCAAGCTGATCAGGATTCTCTTAATGCCTCCGCGGGAGGTAATTTCTTGAGTAGAACCACAAAAGAAGCTTTACAAATCATAGAAAACAAGTCCAAGGTCCGCTCTACACGAAGCAAACCAATTGTTTCTCAAATCAATGCGGGTCCTTCCACTTCATCTTCTGTGGGTCAATCTAGCACGGATGCTAAGCTTGACAAGCTCACTGAAGCTATTCAAGCTTTGGTTCTCGTCCAAACAAAGAAAGTTTCATTTCCACAACATCCTCCACCTGCTGACGTTAAAAAAGTGGAAGTCTGTGTGACTTGTGGTGGGCCGCATGCCTACTACAATTGCACAGCTACTGATGGTACTCCATATGAAGCTCATGCTGTTGTCGGGTCCCAAAATCAAAGAGGCAATCAATACCGCCCTCCTATGGACCCGAACTATCGTCCTCACCATTATCCTGGACTTCCCGGTTTTAATCAAAACCAAAATGTCCAAAGCCGTGGCCAAAATCAAAATAGAGTGAACCAAGGTTTTCAAAACCAAGGTAACTTCAATCAGGGTCACGGTTTCCTAAATCAAAACCAAGGTTTCCAGAATCAAGGTTTCCAGCACCAAAATCAAGGAAACTTTAACCGGAACCAAGGTCAGGGTAATTTCAATCCCGAGAATTTTCATGGAAACATCCACCAGAATCAAGGGAATTTCCAGCATCAAAACCAAGGAAATTTCAACCAAGGTCCCAACCCGAACAATCGCGCTCAAAATTTTCCTAATCCGAATCAAGCCATTGTTCCAACTGGGCCTTCATCTGATGAGTTGTTAAAGCAATTCATAAAGTCCCAAGAAGAGTTGAACAAGTTGCTGGTCAGCCAGATTTCTGATATCAATAAGTCTTTAAATGATCGACCCTCGGGCTCAGGTACTACTTTACCGAGCAACACGATCGCTAACCCGAGGGGTGATGCTAAGGCGATCACAACACGAAGTGGTGCTTCATATGATGAACCCGCGATTCCTACTACCTCTTCTTCCTCTCCTCCAAAGGTAGAGGAACGTGAACCTGAGGTAACAAAGGACAAGGTGCAAACTCCTAGCTCACGAAGTACAGCACACGTCCAACCTCAGGTTATTCCAAAAACCAGATGTAAGCCTGGAGTTGTCTTTGAACCATCAGAAACTCCAGTGGACAACCCTAAATCCAAAACTTCTATTCCTTATCCATCACGTCTCAATGAACAAAAGCTCCGCGAAAAGGCTAGTCACCAAATGGATAAATTTTTCCAAATCTTCCAAGATTTGCACTTTGTTATTAGCTTCACGGACGCTGTTCTCTTGATGCCCAAGTTTGCATCAACAATCAAAAATCTGTTAAGTAATAAAGAAAAACTCTTCGAGATGGCAAGAACTCCTCTGAATGAGCACTGCTCAGCAGTTCTCTTGAAAAAGCTTCCTAAAAAGCTTGGAGACCCCGGGAAATTTCTCATTCCTTGTACTTTCCCGGGCATGGTTGAATGCTTCGCCTTGGCCGATCTAGGTGCTAGCATTAACCTGATGCCATATTTTGTGTGGAAGAAACTCTCTCTTCCCGAACTCACTCCCACGTGCATGACTCTAGAGCTTGCCGATAGTTTGATTTCTCGTCCTCTTGGCATTGCCGAGGACGTATTCGTTAAAGTGGGAAAGTTCCATTTTCCGGTAGATTTTGTGATTGTTGACTTTGATGCCGATTCAAGGGTCCCTCTCATTCTTGGAAGGGGATTCCTTAGAACTGGTGTGCTCTTAACGATGTATTTGAGCATGAGATCACATTGCATGTTGGAACGGAAGCCATCACCTTCAACCTAAATCAAACTTCAAGATACTCCTCCAATTATGACTCAGAATCGGTGAACTAAATTGATGTCATCGATATTGCTGCTGAGGAATATGCTCAAGAGATTTTAGGTTTCATTGATCATTCTTCGAGTGAAAACCTCATTCAATCTTCTCTCTCCATCATTGCCAATTTTTCTCCTTCCCTCACTCCGTTTGAGGGAAGTGACTTCATCTTAGAAGAAATTGAGGCCTTTTTTAAAAGTGATTCGATTCCCGATGGAATCGATAACCAAGAGATTGACCCCGAGAGGGATATTCTCCTGCTTGAGAAATTATTAAACGAAGATCCCTCTCCTCTTCCTGTTCTACCACAAACACTTCATAAAGAGGAAGTCAAAAATGTTGAGAAAACTGATTACTTTACTGAGGTTGAACTTAAGGACTTGCCGCCTCATCTTGAATATGCATTTCTGGAGGGTGATGATAAATTACCCGTCATAATTGCTAAAGATTTAAGTGTTGAGGAAAAGGCTGCTCTCATAAAGGTTTTTAAGTCACATAAACAAGCAATTGCTTGGAGACTCTCCGACATCAAGGGCATAGACCCTAAATTTTGTACCCACAAGATTTTAATGGAGGATGACTTCAAACCAGCAGTCCAACAACAAAGAAGGGTGAATCCAAAAATTCATGAGGTAATCAAACAAGAAGTTTTAAAACTTCTTGATGTCGGATTGATTTACCCTATCTCGGACAGTCCTTGGGTTAGCCCAATTCATTGTGTTCCAAAAAAAGGGTGGCCTTACTGTTGTCACAAACGAGGAGAATGAGTTGATTCCAACTCGTTTGGTTACGGGTTGGCGTGTCTGTATTGACTATCGCAAGTTAAATGACGCCACCCGTAAAGACCATTTTCCTCTGCCCTTTATGGATCAGATGCTCGAGAGATTAGCGGGGAATGAGTACTATTGCTTCCTCGATGGTTTCTCAGGTTACTTTCAGATTCCCATTGATCCGCAAGATCAGGAAAAGACCACTTTCACGTGCCCCTATGAAACGTTTGCATATAAACGTATGCCATTTGGTTTATGTAATGCTCCGGGCATGTAATGCCATTTAGACAACATGCTCAAACGTTGTAAAGACACAAAGTTATGTCTAAATTAGGAGAAGAGTCACTTTATGGTCAAAGAGGGCATTGTCCTCGACCATAAAATTTCAAAGAATGGGATTGAGGTTGACAGAGCCAAAGTGGACGTCATTACAAAATTGCCTCATCCCACAACCGTAAAAGGTGTTAGGAGCTTTTTGGGTCATGCCGGTTTCTATCGTAGGTTTATTCAAGATTTTTCTAAAATCGCCCGGCCTATGACCCATCTCCTCGAGAAGGATGCTCCTTTTATCTTCTCCCCCGAGTGCATCGAAGCTTTTGAAACATTGAAGAAAAAGCTTACTGAGGCACCGATTCTTGTTGCCCCCGATTGGGACTTGCCCTTCGAGCTCATGTGTGATGTTGGTGATTATGCGATAGGGGCAGTCTTGGGGCAACAAAAAACAAAACATTTTCAGCCTATACACTATGCCAGCGAAACTATGACCGAAGCTCACAGCCATTACACCACCACTAAAAAAGAATTGTTAGCTGTGGTGTATGCTTTTGAAAAATTCCGGCCATACTTGATATTGACCAAGAGCATAGTGTATACGGATCACTCGGCTTTGAAGTACCTCTTTGTAAAACAAGATGCAAAGCCGAGAATACTCCGTTGGGTTCTCCTCCTGCAAGAATTTGATATCATTATTCATGATAAAAAAAAATGAGCTGAGAACCTAGCTGCTGATCATCTCTCCCGTTTGGAAAACCCCCACCAAGATGTCTTCGAGAAGAAAGAAATTAATGAAACATTTCCTCTCGAGACACTCAATGCGGTTACCTTTCGTGGAGACTCTACTACCCCATGGTTTGCCGATTTTGCAAATTACCATACGGGTAACTTTGTTGTGAAAGGGATGTCGTCCCAACAAAAAAATAAAATTTTCAAAGATGTAAAACACTATTTCTGGGACGACCCCTACCTGTTCAAAATTTGCGCGGATCAAGTCATCTGGCGGTGTGTGTATGGTCAGGAAGCCACTGAAATTTTAAAGGCTTGCCATGCTGGTCTCTCAGGGGGCCACCACAATCCCAACTACACCGCCAAAAAGGTGTTTGATTCCGGCTTTTATTGGCCCACAATCTACAAGGATGCCCAAGAATTGGTCAAGTCCTGTGACGCTTGTCAACGTCACGGGAACATTTCACAAAAGAATGAAATGCCTCAGAATACAATTCAAGTTTGTGAAATTTTTGACGTTTGGGGCATCGATTTTATGGGGTCATTTCCGTCTTCTCATGGAAACAAATACATACTCGTGGCAGTTCATAGAAACAAATACATACTCGTGGCAGTTGACTATTTGTCAAAATGGGTTGAAGCGAAAGCTTTACCCACAAATGATGCCCAAGTAGTTGTGAAATTTTTGAAAGCTTTTTTTGCCCGATTTGGAACTCCACGTGCTATTATTAGTGATCGTGGTAGGCACTTCTGTAATGACAAATTCGACAAAGTCATGCAAAAGTATGGTGTAACTCACCGTCTTTCTACTGCGTACCACCCTCAAACGAGTGAACAAGTAGAAGTTTCCAATCGGGGCATTAAAAGAATTTTAGAAAGAACCGTAGGTGAAAATCGTGCATCGTGGTCGGATAAATTAGATGATGCACTTTGGGCTTTCCGTACGGCTTACAAAACACCCATTTGGTGTACGCCTTACAAACTTGTGTACGGGAAAGCGTGCCATCTTCCAATCGAGCTTGAGCACAAAGCCTATTGGGCTCTCAAGCATGCAAATTTTGACCTCAAAACTGCGGGTGATCATAGAAAAGTTCAAGTGAATGAATTAAATGAACTTCGTGATCAAGCTTACGAGAACTCTTTGATCTACAAAGAAAAGACAAAGAAGATTCATGACTCCAAAATCAAGAACCGCGTTTTTAAAGTTAGTGATCGAGTCCTTCTTTTTAACTCTAGACTCAAGATCTTCTTGGGAAAGCTAAAAACCCGTTGGAGTGGTCCATTCACTATCGCAAAGGTTTATCCTTATGGCACCGTCGATTTATCTCAAAATGACGGTCCGAATTTCTAAGTGAATGGACATCGATTGAAGCATTACTTCGGAGAGGACATACCACCAATGGTTGTCCCGGATCTCCAAACTTTCCCCAAGGACAATTGAATTCGGGGATCGAGTCAAGCTAGCGACTCGATGAACAAAAACAATAGCACAATACGGGTTTTCACCCGTATCTCTAATTTCTTTCTACTTTCTACCATCTAGTGTGGGGGAATGGCCACCCACCTGCTGTTTGAATGTATATATGTATATAAGGTTTCAAAAAAAAAAAAAAAAAAAAAAAAAAAAAAAAAAAAAAAAAAAGGAAAAAAAAGGTGTGTATATGTATAGAAATAAAGTGAAATATGGTATTTCCACAGTTAGATTCAAATATTGGCTTTTTCCGTTCAAAGAGTCGGCATAATAGCCGGGACTTTGAATATTGAGGACAATATTCATTTCTAAGTGTGGGGGGTGGGGGGGGGGGGGGGGGGAATTCTAGCGAATTTTATCACTTTATTTCAAAATTTTCAAAAATTTTTGTGGTTATCAGTCCGCCATGTCTAACCGACAAAGGGATTGGCTAATCTAGGAGCAAACGACTCTTGGTAAAGATAACTCAAATCCTTTGACGGCTTGCAATTTACCCAAAATTGTATGGTATCTCAACTCGCCATATCCTAAAAAGTGAAAGAGTTGGCTAGCCCGCAAGATTATGGCTTGTGATAAAGGCAGTGGAAAAACCATAATTGGTAATCAGCTCACCAAGATGTCGACTGTGTCCATCAAGAGTTGGCTAGTCCAGGAGCAAACGGCTCTTGGTGAAGACAAATCAAAACCGTTGAAAGCTGGTGGTTTGCTCAAAATCACATGGTTATCAGGTGGACCATAGCTCTTACTTGAACCGAAACATTTGGCTACTCCAGAAGTGATGGCTTTTGGTAAAGAGATTTCAAATCCATCAAGTTTTCCAAAAAGATTGCTAGGGACTAGCAATAGTTTAGTGTGGGGGATTGATGAGTGCTCAAACACTCATCATTTTTGTCGTATTTAAACTGCCAAAACATACAAAAACAATCAAAAAGTTATCAAAATACTTAAATTATCCCAGGGATTGTGTTTTATGTGTTTTAAATGCAAAATAAGCAAAAAAAAATGAAAAATGATCAAAGTTTGCAATATTGGCAGTTTCAGTCCCCCCAAGTTTAAAAACTTGTCAAAAATAGTCCCTATGCATTTATTTTGAAAGAAAAGTCAACCCAAGTCCTTCAAAAAATCAAAAGTTATCAAAAATGGACTTTGGGTGAAATGTTTTGAAAATCTACATGTTTGGTCCCTGGAGTTTGAAAATTTACAGAAAAGGTCCCTAGGAATTTTTAAAAGTGGAAAATGAAATCAATGGTCCTTGTATTATTGGGGATTGGCATTTTTGGTCCTTATAAGCAATTGGGAGAAATTATAGCTTCAGTCCTCCAGTTTGGTGGAATTACAATTTTGGTCCTTGTTATTATCACAAACCAACCGGACCCTTATTTATAAAAATCCAAAACCACCAAATCCAATACCCAATCCAATACCCCACGGCCCAACACCAACCGGCCCATTCTCTTTTAATATAATACCCCGGTCAAACCACCCTTTGACCCTTCCCTCCTAACCAGCCAACGCAAAACCAGGGAGAGCTTGTCTCTTCCACATGCATCCCCCCTCCTCACTTAGCCCCCCACAATTAATACCACTCACCAACCAAACCAACTCCCACCACCACCACAATAAATGCCTCACCCGTCCCACTAATTTTGCACCGCTTGGTTTTTGGCGAGAAAACTCAATCAATGGCTAGGATGGCTTAAAGATTAAATTGAAGGCTGGGATTTGGTCATTGGTCAAAGGAGAGACCATTGGGACACTCAAATATCAGGAAAAAGCCATGTGGAAAGAGGTGTGACCTAATTTAGCATCGATATATATATATATATGTATGCTCATATGAGCCCTAGAATGTATGTAGTATGTAACTTAGTCATTGTAATATCTAATTAACCTTTTGTACTCTGTTTTCAGTTAATGCAATTTAAGCTTTAAGTTTTAATATCATTTTAAATATTCAAGTTTCTAGCTTAAATTTCAAGTTATTGTTTAAAGTGTCATCAAGTGTTATCAATTGTTAGTATGGTCTCATAAGCTCAAATAATAATCATTTAGAAGCTTTACAAGCTTCTGTGACATCAACAAGCAAGTTTTCAGAAAAATAGAAAAAATATTAGAAAAATAAAAATAAAATAAAATAAAAAAATTGTGAAAGTGAAGAAGAAAATCATGGAGCATGGTGAATTTGGGATGGCCATGGGTTACTGGCTTTGTGGGAAGCCTATAGGAGTGTTCTATTGGTCCTGGTTCTTAGTCTTGTGCCTTGGAAGCTATTGTAAGCCCCATTCTTATTTTTGGTAATTTACTGTAGACAAGTCCATTGACTGCTAATCTTTGGTTTAAATGCTATTTAGGTGTATTAGAGTTAGATTATAGTTTAATATTGGGTGTGTGTTCTTTGGATTTCTTTGTTGCTCATTTTACAAGTTAACTGCCATTAATTAGCATTTTAGTAATCTTAGGTATTTGTTGTTGTTTATGGTATTTATGTGTTCAATTCAGTTTAATAAATCATTACATGTGCTTAGATTTCCATTTCATGGCCTGAATCAACACAAGTCTTTGAAAATCTCAAAATCAGTTATTTAAAGGGGTGTTTGGATGTGACTATGTTGATCACTGTGGTTGGTCTCAGTGTTTGAGACTTGTTCATGTAACTCACTTAGTGCCTAAATTCACCAAATCAAGCATAAAATCAGTCACCCATAGACAAAAAGTCAAAATCTCATATAAAATGGCTTAAACACTGTCTGTGAAGGATTTAGTAGATCACAAGCTTCATTTTAAGTCACAAGTTGATAACTTTGCTTAGTTCTGTCTTTTTACACCTTAGTTAACAACACTCAGTCATTAAATCTAGGTTTAAAGTTCACAAAAGTCAAAACAAAAGTTTTTCATAAAAAGTCAAAAATACTCTTAGGCAGAAATCCATTTCTGGGAGGATTTTTCTAGAATTTTGTGTTTTGAATTAGCATTTGAAAATTGTTGTGCTTGTAGTATCTCAGCTGAACTACAAAATCCCATGCATAGCTTAATTTTGTGATTTTTTTGGTGGCTTGTGCACAAGCTCAAAGTGAGCTGCAGGGGAAGCACCTCCCAAGTGCACTGGATTCAGTTCTACTCACCCAACTGAAGTGGACCCCTCAGGGCTAGCCAGTGGGCCCCAGACCCTGCTTTTTGGCTTATTAGAAAGCTAATAAGCCATGCTTCTTAGCTCTGTGCTTATTTTGTGAATCAGACCCCATTTGATAGGGCTGCAAGTGCCCTAAAGTTGACCACTTGGACCTGCTTTTGACTGTTTGGTGTTTGAATCGCTTATTGCTTATAATTGCTTATTTCTTGTGATTTTTGGTTCCATTTGGCTTGTTATAAGTAGTTGGGAATCTGTTTAAGGCTTATTTGTGTTTACCTCATTGTTTGGTAGCTTTTTGATCACATTCAAGGTCTAATAAGCTTAAAAGCTCATCTGTCAAACTGATAAGCTCATCATATTTCTTATTTTTGATCTTCAAGCAAACTTGCTTCATAAAAGTTGCCTAAAATCAGTTAATATACAGTTGTGAAACAGAAAAGTCCCAAAAAGCCAACTTTAATAGAAGTGATAGCTTCTATTTAAGCCAATTGGCTTATTACCTTCAGCTTATTTATAAGCTAATCTCAATTTTATATTTTTCCTAGGCTTCTGGTAGATAAAAATAATTTTTGTAATTTTCTCAGATTTTTCTTGCATCATTTGGTATTTTTCTTAATTTAAACTAGTTTTTAATAATTATTAAATAGTTAATAATTAATATTAATTAATTAGAAATTCAGAAAAATATAAATTTAATTTTAAAATTAGTTTTTAGTTATTTTTTATTTTTCCAAATTTTATTTTCAAATTTCTAGTGTAATTTCATAAATAATTAGAATTTAGGTTAATTTAAATAATTAAAAAGTAATTAATAAATAGTTAATAATTAGTAATAATTAATTAAAAAGTCTTAAAAATATATTTTCAGTTCTAAAATTAATTTTATAGTATTTTAGATTTTTCTAAGTTTAAATTTTATTTTTCTAGGTTAATTTCATAATTATTTGTATTTTAGGTTAATTTAATTAATTAAAATTAAATAGGAAATTAGCATTTAATTAATAATAATTATATCAATAGTGTAAAAATTAATTTTAACTTTCCAAAAATTTTCTTTAATCATTAGGTTTGTAAAAATATCATTTTTATACAAGTAGCCTTTTCAGATCATCTCACTCACTTTTATTTACGTACGTTTGTTCCCGTTTTCAGCAAACGTACAAGTTTTTAGGTTTTAGCTTGTTTCTTCTAAATCCCAATTCCTGTAATCAATCATATAGCTTTCCTAAGCTATTTCTTTTTATAATTTTCAAATAATTCTCATTACCACCCTTTTCTGTGAATAATCACCCGATCACAAACACGCTTAGATACAATTCACACCTCGTCGGGGTATAACGACCTGGTGATTTCCTATATTACCCGGAGATTAACTCTAGGCTATTTGACTTTGTTGACCACTCTTTGGTCAATATAAGTTGACTGTTTAGGGCCAATCAGGAACATATGTTACTTCTACACTGGTTGTTCAACATTAAGGGCACCAGTTGTAAACTTATGAGTCCTACGCAGATCTTAGCAATCTGCAAGAACATTTATGAAGGAATTTACTAATGTAATTCTCAATGATTGAATGGAAATTTCTGCCAGGGTCAACATCAAACAGCCCTGAAAGCAGGTCACTTTAGTAATTCCTGTGGATTACGCTTAGTGATTGCGGCAGTTTCAAACAGTCTATAATCGTGGAGTGAACTCCAGCGACTCACTTAATCGTTGATATACTTAGGTAGATTTTGTAAGCCCTCTCGGGGTATCCGATTCAGGAATGGCCTTGGTAAGGATTAGAGAAAGTTTTCACACTATGTTGGTAACAATCTCAAAGTCCGAACCTGTAAGTACCAGACGTTTTATTGCTAAATGTCGTATGCAAGAATCCCTGGCGGTTGCAGTTGATTGCAGAACAAATGCCGATCCATCACCCCATGCTCACACTTCACCAAGCTTAATCAAAGAAATCATGATAATAAAAAACCATTCAACAACACTTCTACAACTCTGATGTGTAATATCATGATCCAGAAGAGTGTGAGCATGCCAGTCCAAAGACTACAACTTCTCTAAGATTTATAATCAAAGAGATGTCTGTTCATAACTGCATGCTCACACCTCACACTCATAATCAAAGAAATCATGATAGTTGAATGACCTACAACTGCTTTTGCAACTCTCATGCAAAACATCATGATCAAGAAAAGTGTGAGCTTGGCGGTCCGATGGTCACTACATCACATGGAGACGATACAGTAAAAGATGACTTGAAGAAGTACGTTGGATGATGATTTCAAAGAAGCCTCAAAGATCATCCAAGTAATAAGAACAATCATCAAATGATCACTACTGGAAGTAATAAGACTACGAGCTATGAAGTTAACTTCAAAGAATAGAATGCTAGAATTCAATTTGTAATTTTCGGGGTGACCTCCCATAGGGGGAGATTGTTAGGAATATAAATATCATATGAAAGACTCAGTCACCCCGAGTATGGTTTAGCATTAAGTAGCTCGTAGTATTTATCAGTATTAGTAGTAGAATAGTTTAAGTAACACCGTTAAGTACGGACGGGTCTTTACCCACTGTACACCCGATCCACAGCCCACAAGAGGGCGTTTTAGTTATAACTATATAAGCCCTCTCCCACCAAGGGAGAGGGTTGGAGCTTCTAATCTAATATTCACATTTTCCTTCACTTTCTCTCTCTAGAACTCCCACCTCCCATCTCTCTCTCTTTCTCTCTCTACTTCTCTCTAGATTCAATCCACAAACACAAAGACCATCCATGTTATGATTATGAATATCTTACAGGGTGTTTTAGAAAATTTTTCATATTTGGATTTAGGTTGTGGTGAAGTGTAATTGCAAGCTTCTGTTTTTTGCAAACATATCCAATCTTTGAGAATTTGAGTAAAAGTTAGTTTCTTGATTAGATGGTGTCTTACGGAACCTGATTTTAGTCCTATGTTACACATGCTCAGTACACCTATAAAAAATAGTTACTTACAAAAGCAAATAATCTTTGCATGGTTGGGTCGTCTATGAAAGAATATACTAAGTCGCGATTAAACTAACAAATGCTCCACCATAGTAAGAGTAGTTGAATCTTTATAAAAAAAATAAAAATAAATAATGCTCTGATTGTAGCAGCACCAATTGGGCAAGGTTGTAGATGGTCATATGTAGCAACATTGCATGATAAGGATTTATTTGTTACGCTTTTAGAGGGTCATATAAGCCCTAAATCATGTTTTTATAGTCAAATATTACCTTAAATCGTTTCTTTTGTCATTTTAGGTACTTGGCACATGAATTCTAGAAAATGGAGCATTTTGGAGTTTTTCGGATGTTTTTATGCTCAAGAATGAAGAAAACAAGAAAATCAAGAAAAGTCTAGAATTAACACCAGACGGCGTCAGGCTTTGGAGCTGACGTCGTCGCCTTATGAAGTGATGCGATGAAATTTTACACTAGGCGCCCCAGAAAAGAATTTGGAAATTATAACGGGACGACGTCATGTACAAAAAGTGCAAGGCTGCCTAGCTTTACACTAACACGAGGCGGCCCAGAAGTATTATAAAGGGACGGAGTCAGAAGGTCTCTTGGGCGATACGAAACCCTAGAAGCGGCGACCTGACGGCGTCAGGACTTATAACCCGACGCCGTCAGCCTTGTAAATCTATATATAATTTTTGCTTTTTCATTCATTGAGAGGGGGAACTTTGTGTACAAACCCTGGTCCGACTTTTGCAGTAAATTTAGGGATTCAAACCCTCTTTTCTTCCATGTTCAATTAAAGATAAGTTCTCCCTTTAATCATTCAATATGTGTATGTGTTGTTTGATTAATTATTTGTCTTTTCTTTACATTAACATGCTAGCTTAGATTTCTTAGTGTTTGCTTAGATCTAATGAAACATAGTTATTAATTATTGATTGTTGAATTGTTATTGATTATTTGGTTGATTGATTAGCGTTAGGCTTAAGAAAACTGGCTAATCTCCTATACGGTAACAAGCTTGAACATCTTAAGAAATGTAATCGGATGTGTACTATGATTTTATTGGTTGTATTTAATGCATGAGTAACTATTAATGAGGCTATGATAGGATACTAAACGTGTCATCATAATAAGATATAGAAGCTCATAGGGTTGGGGAAGGACGTACATGCCCCCACGAATGGTATTAAGGAATACAATCCTTCATCCAAACAATCGTGACAAATCAATGAATCAGTAGGAGATAACTAGGGAGTAGTGAAGTCTAAGTAAACACAATTTTCTCTCATAAGTAGTCCACCACATTTATTTTCTTGTTATTTTACTTTATTTCGTTTATTATTAGTTTTTGGGTTAGTTGACTAGCAACTAATTCCGCCAGATCTTCCAAATACCCGAGATTTTACTTGTTTTCATAAAATATAAAAATACAAAAAGAATCGTCCCTCACCTTTAGACCTAGTTGACATATTTTTCAATCCTAACGACACTATTCCCCTAGAGAACAATCAATCCCCCGGTACTTGCCACTCACTATACTACACCGGTCAGGTACACTGCCTGGAGGATTGCAAGCTTCTCAAAATCCCTTGAATAGTAAAACTTTTACGAGTTTGTAATCCCGCATCATTGCACATGTTGGTTCGTTTGCGTGGTCTCATTTAGTTGAGTGTTTGGAGAACTTCCTACATCCCTAAAGTCTCAGTTTGACTTTTCGGCTTTACAGGTTTTCTAATACGGTAAACGCTTATTTTCATCCGCGGGAGGCAGGGGAACACATAATCCTAAATATACGAAAGTAGAGAACAATGGTTTATATGGGAAAATGAAGTTAGTCTCAGAAAGGTATGTAGTTCACATGTTCTCCTGTTTTTTGATTGACAGTTCTTATAAAAAGTAATGTAAAAATGTGACGGCAAACAGCTGATAGAAACAACTATTATTCTTCCAGGTCACTTATATAGGAAAATAGATATCCCACTTTCAAATGATCAATCAATAATGGAAATTCTAAAAATTCATGCTCTTCGAAATGCTAAACATGGTTAAATTGATTACGAGTGGCAACTAAATCCCGAAGAAAATGAACGTCTATCTCAGTATTTTTGGATTTTAACAAACAATTTAAGGGTATGTTAGGCATTCATTTGGCTTGAAACCTATGGTTTAACCTATTTGACTCAATTCACATGCAGATGTATTAATATTGCTAAAACTGCGGCTGTTCAACATTGAAGTGCACCATCCCTCAGTTAGTGAAACTTTGATTAAGGTATCCAACATTTTGGCATCATATGACTCTGACCCCAATGGTGAATATACCGCATGCAAGAATGATTTGAATCAACAATCAACAAGCCCCCTCAAAAGATTGAAAGGTACCAATTAAGCATCTGAACTTTAAATTGTGTCGCTGTATGTCATCAAGCTAGCCTTGCTAGGTTCTCTCGATTTGAATGACAATAAAGCTTTGTTTTACTCTTTGTGCTATATAATTTCGGTCATAATTTCTCAGAACACTTTCACCCGTTTCTAGTAGTACATCTACAGAAATTTTTATCAACACTGGCCGATCATCATTAAATATTGTATACAAAGATATAAGATGACATAACCTCTCTGTAGGGTGTTACTGTGTATTTTCTTTGTTTGTTACCTCCTCAAATAAATGTATGTATATGGATGTCATGACACAAAATTCTACCCATGTATAAGATTATGTATGTTCACGAGCTTTGAAATAGACTTTGTATAATACCTTCGTAGAAACAAATCCTATCGCAGAGCGCGGGTTTGTTGGATATATTTGAGAACAGCGTTAAGCTTTCTAGCAATAATTTTAATTGGGTTTGCTGAAAAATGTTTCAAGTTGCTGCAGTGTGTGTTTCCTGCGATAATCTGTTATGGATTATCAGCGAACAGGTTTGCGACTCAGATTACCATATGGGTATGTAGAATTAAGGGACTGTTTGGATGGGAATTGTCTGTTTTGGTAAGTGTGAATTTAAAATTATGACATTTCTTGCCAACATAATAAGATTGCACGTCTTTAAGTAGAAGTTTTTTAAAGAAGCCATTTGGTCTTTATAGTTGCTGGATGCAGTTTTCTGTCTTACTCATTTTAATTTGAGTTTCAATTGATGTTTTTTGGTGCACTTGAGCTTATACTGTCACTATTTGATTTACTATGTTCTTCGACTTCCTGTATATTAATTAACTTGCTAGCATTTGATTTTTTTTAACAGAGTTGGCTACATGCAGCGAGAAATGTAGATTACATGATTCTCTCTATAGTCAATTCAAAGGTTTCAAGTTAGAATGCAAACGCATGCCTCAAAATTATCAGGAAACCAAAGTTAGCAATTTTATTTGAACGTAGGCTAGGCATAATTTGATAGGACCCGTACAGATAGTTCTACTTCATGAAACTCTTCAAAATAAATATGGAGTTGGCTGAGTATCTAAAAGTTACAGCCATGTTGTGAATTCGCAGATTTTCATCTTTTAAGTTACGACAAATTCTATGTTGCTTCATTTCATATAGTGATAACACTTTCTCTTTCTTAGTGCTCCCACCCCCCCCCCCCCCCCCCTTCACCCGCAGATAGATAGAGAATATAAGGGGGACCCTAATCTCCTAAAACCAGTCATTAGGGAATACCGACCAAATGAGTCGGTCTGCCGCTTGATTTCATAACAGAGCCATTATTTCCGGCTGGCATAAAAGTCTCTCGCGCGGGCAAAGGAGATGCATTTCAGGTACTGGTGGTATTGGACAAGAAAAAAGGGAATAATTTCTTTCTTCTTTCTGCATGACGACTAGGATCCCACTACGTTATTGGATTTTAATTATGTTACTTATTGTTATCATTAATTATCCATGAAACAAGTTTGTTAATTACCATTGTTTTCACTCTCATGTATTGCAGGTAACCTACCAAAGTTCGACGCTACCAATAATTGAACAACCACAGATTCTGACTCATCTCAAAATGAATCGAGACATACATAAATGAAGCTGCCAACACAGAAAACATATTCTAATTTCATACTTAGATTAGTAGTGTATATTTGTTATTTAGCTATGATCTTATTGCGCAAGAATGTCGTTAGCTCCATTTCAGATCTACGTAAGACTTTGTTGTATTGAATATTTGAATGGTTATGCCTTTCTTTATAAATATGATGATGATAAAAAAAAATATTAGTTTACATAATGAAAAGTTGTTATGTTAGTATTTGCAGTGTTAAAATATTGTTGCCACCATCTCCAGTTTGCAACACTTACTAAACGCAATGTAAACTCCTTCTTTAGCAAAACACCCCGCCGCAACGCGCGGGTTTACCACCTCGTTTAAATACAATTCTAAGGACATAAAAACCAATTCATGATCAATTAAAGGTTAGAAATAACATGGACACTAACAGGGATAACTAAACTTATAAAAAACTGAATCATGACATAAAGTATCATTTTTGACACATAAGAGTATATTAGTAAATTGTACTTACGTTATGAAATTGTAAGATGATTAGACTTATAAAACTTATACAAATACTTAATAAACATTCAGATGATATAAGAACTAAAACCCGACTCCATAAAACCAAAAAGAAATAGATTTTCATAACCGTGATAATTTAATAACTAAAAACTTAATGTTAACAACTAAGTATAAATTGAAACATTCGACCACTTTTTCTTACAAACCGAAGTGGTAGGACCCACTATCGAAAAAAATGACTCGTTTACTCTTTCATATACCAACAGATCTAGGGATGACAAATTTGGACACTTGGACTAATAAAATGATGTAAAAACTAAATTACCGAATAACTTGTTATTTAGTACTCATAACTATTTTTAAAGTGTCCAAACTAAATTTAAATACTTGTTTTACTTTACAAACGATATGTACCCAAGCATAATTAATGTAATAGCTATATAAAACATGCTAGTATAAATGCAAATGTTATTTTAGAACCTAAGACTAGATATAATATTTTAGGTTGCTCGTAGAAGTTTTTCGCGGCATATCCGCCGATTTCGTTATATATTTGATATCATCCACTCACGGTGAGTTCATAGCCCCACTCTTACTCATTTAATTGTTTTATAAGCTCTTTGAGGGAGATGCATGCTTAACTACTTTCAAATACTTTCCACTGTGTTAAATTGCTTTGCTTTCTTTCAATAACTTATGTGCTGAACCACTATTCTAAATACTTAATGTTGTGATGCATTGTTTTCATATTTGGTCAACATGTGCATTCTAGTTTCAATATAGGCCCTACTGTGTGGCTATTACTATGTAATTATTATTGTGTTATTACAAATGTTTAGGATGTATTGATAGTAAACCTTGGGAAGTGGCACCCAGTAAACTTTAGGAAGTGGCACCCAGTAATTTTTTGGGAAGAGGCACCCAGTATATTTGGTTTGTGTGCATAAGGCTCTTTCGTTGCATTTTGTGTGATTTCATTTACGTGTTTGTATACGTATATCTTGCTCACTATTGTCCTCCACGTTTTAACGCACCTGACTTTTGAATTTACATTTATAAATATAAACCTATGTGTTAATACAAATAAACCTTAAAAATATTTATTTATATTTTACGATCTTCTAATGTTTTGTCGATAACAAATGTAAAATCATTTTAACGAGATAAATAAAATACTTAATGTTTTGAGCCAATAGTTTACTAACTCATTTCATTAAACAAATATATCATCAAACATGTTTAGTTAATAAGTTTATATAAATCCAAAACCATTTTATAAAAACATTTAAGTAACTTAGTTACTTACATTTTATAAAATACATGCAAACTTGTAAAAATAACTAGTAAAGACTTGGACTATAATGACCCAAAACAAAGTCCATAACCCATAACTCATGGAGCTTGATCCATAACTATAACCTATTGCATGACAACATGCAGGACACCTAAATGGGTAAAACCCATGATCCATGACCCAAAGTCCATAACGCATAACCCATGACCCAAGATGTCTTTGACATCATGCATGACATCACATGAACCATGTATCATAACCCATAACCCATAATTGTAACCCAAAACCTGGACTGATGATACTAGATACTCGGATCCCTGGGTTTACACTAGCTAGATCCCTTTAGGAAGGGATCTGCTGGATCCGGTTGAACAGTGCTCAGAATTGCCTATTAATAGTGAGCCATTTCTCTCTTGTTCCTCACCCCTTTTAGACATATCTTCTCTCTATGTTCTAAACTCTCTAACCTCCGATCTAAAGATCTTTCTATGTAGTTTTTCTTTGTGATTCTCTAGGTTCCTTCTAAAGGCGAGATCACAACCTCTCGGAGACTTGCAAGCTCGTGATATGAGTAGCCAAGATTCTTCTTCTCCTCTTCAAGATCACAGAAGTGCATCTTGTTGTTCTTTCTTCTTCTCAAGGGTGTTGTAGATGTGTTGAGTCGTTAGGTGTAAAAGGACGTTGGTTCCTTTAGTTGTGTTGTGCTAGAAGTATTGATCGGGTAGTGGTTTCTATTTTGTAATGGAACTTGGTATCTAGCATTGTACCGGATAAAGTGTAGGCGATGAAGGTTTGGCTCTACCTCTTGGAAGAGCTCAGTATTTAGCTTTGTACCGGATAAAGTGTAAGTGACGTTGTGAAGGCTTCTCCGCTGGTGAAAGGAGTTTGTCTTGTGTAGTGTTTACGAAACTCTCGAGTTGGGTACTCGGGGATTGGAGTAGGGCAAGGAAGGTGTCCTTGTAGCCGAACCACTATAAATACTCGTGTTGTGGTTATGTCTCTCTAACTCTATCTCGTAGTTTAGTGTACATGCTTTTCTTACTATCAATATCCAACACGCTCAAACTAGATTGATATAAGTCGATCTATGAGTTTTAAAATGAAGTTTTAATCGGTAAAATATTCAACCCCCCTTTCTAGTTTTCTACAATATGAACTCACCAACCTTTGTGTGTTTTAAGATGTTTATCTCAGGCTAGTAAGACGATAGCTGGTGCATGCAGCATAGAGCACACATCATGTTTTGAAGGATTATGCTTTTATCATTTACCATTCGATATGTTATAAAAACACTTATGTATTATACTATAGAACCTCTTGTTTATAACCCTGATTTTGTTATTCGAATGGTAACTTTTCAAAACATCTCATTTAGAGGTCGTTTTCTGTTACTTAAACTTTGTACTATAAAGTAGCACCCCAGTGACATTATCTTCCACTATGAGATTTTGGGGGTGTTACATATACCACCTTCATATTTTTGTGTGCTTTTTTGATTTCCAAATATGTGTTTGTTGGATTTGTTGATTTTTGTGGATTTTTTTTATTTCCAGATTTTTACGGGTAGTGTGTGTTTCTAGATCTATTGATATTTTTGTGCTTGTTTCTAGCAAATTTCACTATACATTGGATTAGATATGAGTGATTAGTTGCTATGTTTGGGAAATATGAATTGAGGAACGAGAATAATTATGAATTGGGAAATATGAATTGGTATATATGTTTTTGTACGGGGTACATCAAATGAAATGGACGTGAAGAAAATAAAGGCACGAAAAGAGGAATTTTCCCTCACGTGAAAGGCATGTGAGGGGTGTAATGGGCACTGACTAACAGATGTTAGTCAAAGGGACCAACAGAGAAGCAAAATGGACACCTGTTGAAATTGGGACGAATCGTGCGAATTTGGTACTACCTTAAAGACGAACGATGCATTTTACTCTTTCTTCTACTTCATCATTCTCACACTTCAGCTCCACTCTTTTACATTACCATTCTTTTGATGGATTAGAAATAATCAACGTAATGAATACACCTAACCAAGGTTTTCAAGATTGGGATCCTATTCGGGATCATTTTCGATTAGCAAGAACGAGATCGTTAGATCGGATCGGGACTCTAAGATACTATTATAATGTCATTTTCTTAATAGTTTTTGTAATATTATTCAAATTCACAAATTATTACATATTATAAACACCAAGTAATATGATTGTTTCATGAAAACATTGTCCTAAATTATGAATGCAGAATGTTTAATTAGATTAACAAGTTGTTTTTAAATTCTAAAAAATATAATTCTTAACTTTGCAGTTTTTTAGCTTGCCGTTCGAGAAAAGTAAGATTGGATTAGATTAGATCTTAAGATCTTATAGTCAAGATCGGGATCCTATAAGATCTTAAACTTGCTAAAATCCTATGTAAAATCCAAATCAATTTTACTTTGAAATATCATAAAATCGTAAAATCTTAAAATTGAAAGCTTGACAACCATGCGCCTAAGTCCTAACAGATGAAAACTGTTTTATACTAGTTACTTATGGAAGAGCAAACATGTGGTTTTCAAATTAAAGGTTGTACTTTATTTTAGTTTGTTGTTGGAATTTTGTTAGTGGGAGTATAATTTTACTTTATCTCACTCATTAACAATTAAACCAATAGCATGTTGTATTTTGATATATGTTTGTTTGACTACTCAATCAGTGGACACTTATGCCATATGTGATACAAGTTGATGTTATATATTTTGGAGACAGTTTCTAGAACCTAAATAAACCTTGACCACTAATTTATAATTTATAGTTTTTTTAAAGAGCAATTTCATATATCCTTACTTTCTAGTTGAAAAATTCATTTATACTTAAACATGAACTATATTAAAAATATTGTATATTATGCATTTAATACTTACACGTCAAAACTTTAAAGCAAACGTTATAAAAAGATTGAGATTTTACATAGGCTAGAAGGTAAGGCAAGTGCAATTCACCTTACATCTCAGCCTCTCACTTCCACTCATTTCCACTCATCTTTTTGAGAGCAAGGTCACATTACACTCACCTTTCATTAAAATACCAAATTTATACAAATGTATCATAGTAAATACCTCACACACACTCACAAACCAAATATAAAATAATAAAACACAAAAATATGGTCCACTTCACACCAATACATTTAAGGTGACTGAGTCACCTTAAGTCTTCTTGGTTTGCGAAATTCACACGTGAATATTTTGGATGGCATGGTTTCGGTGTGACTTTGCCAGTCACCTAAGTGGGTTTTCACCCCTTGTCGAATAGCCTAAAGATTATTTTCGTCTTTAAAAAATCGGAATCTTATAATCAAATCGAGATCTTAAGATCCTACCAATACGCTAACTTTTCTTATATGATTTGTAGGATTTTATAGTTCTAAATGATATTCAAAATCATAAACAAAGTTAGATGAAAAGTTTTTTTTTTTTAATACAACATACTAATAGAAATGCTTTTTTTTTTCTCTCTTAACTACATTTTTCAATCGTTATAAGAAAATTTGAGTTAAAAAATGACATCACTACCTCTTTGATATCATAACCTATTTCTTTCCTTTTTAAAAATCATAATCAAATATTAGATTTTGAATACTTGGCCTAAGTTCTTAAAAAGAATTGTTCAATAAGAGTAAATTGGCTTTACAGTAGGATCATCCATTGATCTCACTAGCAATCTTACGATCTTACTTCGATCCTACTTCGACCTTGCAAGATTTTTTTATGTAGGATCGTACAATCCTACGATCAAGACCACGATCTTGAAAACCACACGCTTTAAATACTTCTAAGCTTGTGCCATCATACACAAGTTAGAAAAACCCTAAAAAAAATCCACGCATGCATGTGTCATATAATATGATGAGTGTGAAAGATGAAAGAAAACATGTCATATAACGTGATTGATCTAAATCAATTGGCATGTCATTGTGTGGACAGTTTTATGTAAACTTTTTTGTGAAAATAGCAGTTCTCGTCTCAAAAAGAGCCGAATCGTCAAGGAGATTTTTGAGTATTTCTGTAAGGGATAGGTTATATACCTTTGTTTTTCCTTTTTTTTAAAAATTTATTTTTTATTTTTATAATTTTCTTTTTATTATAAAACTCTAAAACTGAAAATACAAAACATAAAATATAGAATTTAACACGTCAAAAAAAAAAAGAAAAAAAAACTGGCAAAAAAACGGAATAAAAACTGATAAAAAATTGTGTTACACTGTAAATAGAAGGAAAAAAAATGTTTTGTACCTTCTTTATACTTTTTTAGTGGGCCTAGAGAAGTATCAATAATATAGTACTCTTTCTGTAATCTACGTGTGGATTTTTTATTTTTTTATTTTTTATTTTTTATTATTATTATTATTTTTTTTTGGTACAATGTCAATGTTAAAAATCACGATTGTCTTTAAGTGAGTATGGTCTTAAAATTTGGTGTTATATGTCTTGTCTATTTTCTTTTTACATATTTAGAATAAATTTGTGCACATTATCACTGATCCTGAATCTTTAATCATTTCTTACGAAACACAAAAATGTTCGGATTTTTTTAGCTATGTTATACAAACTCTCCATATATTGTCAAATCAAGAAAGGTTTGATCGAACAGTACAACCCGCAATACACACCGTACAAGCCAGTAATGCATCCAATAATTGGATACCCTCCCTGTGAAAGGGTGTTGATAACTCACCCATTCCTTTTTACAACCGAAAGCACGTCATCTTTCGAACCCGTACATCTGTCAAGGACGTAAAGTTATATCTTAAGTTGCGCACTTGTACACAAAATGGTTAACCCCTAAACAGAGAAAACTTTATTATGATTAAAATTTTGAAAGTCTGAGATTATTCGTAATAAAATTAAGCTTCTATGTGTTGTTTCTGCACTAGAAATTATTTCAGTTTTTTTATAAGAAAGGTGTAAGTATTGGTGCTAACTTTCTAGTTATAGAAAGGGGAAGTTTAGAATCCAACTTAAAATGGAAATAAATATTAGCTTCTAAGGAATAGTTTGGGTGAATGATAAATTGCATAAAAAAAGGTCTGTGACATGGGTTCAAGTTGCACAATATTGAAGATTCAAGTTGACTCTCATTAATTTGTTTATTAAATCCGCCATCCCTTAATTGGTAAGAAATCCCAATCACAGCTCTAGACCTCACAATTTGGTTATAAAGTATTAGGCAAAAGGTAAATCACACCCTGACCCCTTTGGTTTCATCTAATTACATCTTTAATCCTTTTAGATGGCTTCTCATGTTCCAAAACGACAAATCGCTAGATATGGCACATAGCTTAATAAATGACACTGAATAACCCCCTTAAATGCCTAAAAGACAAGCAAACTTTTGTGGATCTAACGGCATCTACTATGCCGAACCTTTATAAAGTTTTATAACAGTGCCTAGTCATCCGAAATCATAAATTTATAAACCTTTTTCTTGTTACTAGAACGTTACCCGCGCAATACGGCGACGGGTACCTGTGATTATATTTTGCGTTAATCGGTTATTCGGTTACACATTTAGTTGTCTTTATCTTTATAAGTATAGATGGTAGAGATGGTTAAGTCAAATAATTTTAGTTTGAACAACCAAACTGTTTCCTAACAAATTTTCTAACCAAATTGCTTCCTAACTAACTTCCTAACCAACCTGCTTTCGAATTAATTAATTTTGAAATCCTTCTATAATAAGCAAGTAAAAATCTTAATTTTAAGCCTTTCTAATTATAGAATAGTTCCAAATGCATTATATAGTAGTATAGATATAAATAAACCTTTCTTCACTTTGGATAAACTTTTTAAAGCTTTATAAAACCTCATTAAATACAAAAAGCATTAAATTTAAAAGAGGTTCAAGATATTAGACATTTTCATTCAATATAAGCATGAAACACATTTCCACTATGGTTAACAAAATTATATACATCTTCATCTTTTCTTAGACCTTTTTATAAACTACCATATAATTGATGCTCTAAGAATATGGCTTATGTGTCATGTAATTATTCAGGGGTTGTGTTAACCATACCCCCTAGTGGGGGAATATTCTTTTTGTCCCTTCTCTGTCCTTCTTTTATTTTAGTACTGCATAGTTTTTTGTCAGTTTCTGTATTGTATTTTTGACAGTTTTAATCGTTTGACATATTAAACTTTATATTTTCTGTTCCGCACTTTCAAGTTTATAGTTTTTTTAATATTAGCAAAATTATAAATAATAATAATAATAATAATAATAATAATAATAATAATAATAATAATAATAATAATAATAAAACTAAAATAAAAAATTAGGAGGGGGGTGGGGATAAAAAAATAGGGGGTGGGGATAAAGGGCCCCTTATTCAGGGATTAAATCAGAACCGGAAGTGATTAGTTACACAAATTTTTTTACATAAGAGAAAAAATATATATATATATAATATATATATATATATATATATATATATATATATATATATTCCAGTTAAAATGATTGAATTTAGTAAAAATAAGTTCATTTTTTTTACCTATTGATGATGAACTAATAAATTATTAGGCAAAATGTAAACAACACCCTCACCTTTTGGTTTCATCTAATTACATCTTTAATCCTTTTAGATGGCTTCTCATGTTCCAATACAACAAATTGCTAGATATGGCACATAGCTTAATGAAATAAGTCGATTTAACCCATTCTTTTTATGACTATTCATAACATGAATTAGTCGGTAAAAAAAGGGGAAACCATGGCTACCTAAAAAAAATTCCATAACATGAATGCTAGAAGAAAACAACTATAGGGGGCAAATCTAAGTTATAGTATAACTCAAAGGACAATCTATTCCAAACTCTAAAAGACTGCCCCTCAAATTTTATACTCCCTCCGTCCCATTTTAATTGTCTGCGGGCCCGAATTTGACCGTAAATATTTTTGTTTGTATTATATAACATTTGATGAAATTTATATCATTGAAAAGTTCGTTAAACGAACTTTTCAATGATATAAATTTCATCAAATGTTATATAATACAAACAAAAATATTTACGGTCAAATTCGGGCCCGCGGACAATTAAAATGAGACGGAGGTAGTAAAATATTTATAAAAAAACTCTTCCACCTCCACGGTTCATGTGCCATTGTCCACCATCATCTCTCTTTCAAACTTCATTAACTCCTTTTTCTACTTTGCACATCATCTTCAAACCCATTTTCATGTGATCTTGATCTACCTTTACTAAACCCAATCAAACCCTAAAAATCCCATTTCATGCTTCACTACCCCAAGCCCTAAAGAACCCATTTTCCAGTTTCGAAAATGGACACAAATCCAATCCCACAAGGCCTCACACAAGATGAATACCTAACCCTAAAATCACTAATAAATGCACACCATGTGTTTGATAACATGCCAAACACATGCACATCATTGATAACACAACGTATCGATGCACCTGCACATGTGGTCTGGCCTTTAGTACGTAGCTTTGATAACCCACAAAGGTATAAGCATTTTATAAAGAGTTGTAACATGATTGGTGATGGTGGTGTTGGTAGTATGCGAGAAGTGACTGTTATATCGGGTTTACCGGCTTCTACAAGTACCGAAAGACTCGAGTTTCTTGATGATGAACGACATATTTTGAGCTTTAGGGTTGTGGGTGGTGAACATAGACTGAATAACTATCTTTCTGTTACTTCTGTTAATGAGTTTGAAAAAGATGGTAAAGTGTATACTGTTGTTTTGGAATCTTACATTGTTGATATACCTCAAGGGAATACGGTTGAAGATACTAAGATGTTTACGGATACTGTGGTTAAATTGAATCTGCAGAAGTTGGGTGTGGTTGCTATGTCCAATTTGCATGGGAATCAATGATGGTGAATACTGCGCAAAAAGTTTGATGAGTTATGGTTGTGAGTTCAAGTTTTAACGGATAAAAAAAAAGGAAAAAGGAAGTTGCAAGTGTGAGTATGTGTGGTTAAAGAAAAAACTTCTAGTTTTTTACCACTAAACATCAAGAATGTGATCGAGGTGGATGTTGTAGTTTTTAATTAGTCAAAAATCTTTTTCTTTTAACTTGTTTCTTGTTGAATTAAATAAATTTTTGGGTTGGTAACTTGGTAGTATTAGAAATGTCCAAAAGTAGTTGTTTTTTTAAGCTAGCATTGAATTCACTAGTTGTTTTTTGATATCATTGTCAACAGTTCATTATAGACTTTTGCAATTTGTTATTTTTATATTGATTAAAGATTCGAAATAGGGTTCAAGGGTTGCTATCTGATGAATAAATGTATAAATAAATAGATATAGTTCGTTTAGTGGTGGGTAATGATGTTACATTCTTGTATACATGTTATCAACTATTTGAAGGTCAATATCATATTATATATAAAATAAGGGTTATGTATAAACTGTGAGGTAAACCGTACAAACCCGTAATGATAAGGGACGTATGGCCCTGACGGGTTTGTACGGTGTGCATCGCGGTTTGTACATTTTGACCAAAACCTCTATTGTCACGGGTTTGTATGGTGTGCATCGCGGTTTGTACATTTTGACCAAAACCTCTATTGTCACATATAGAGGGTCTTAATAACATAACCCAAAATATATGGTTGTTTGGTCCATATAAAAAGTCGTACGAAACCTACATAATGGTTACGTGAAAAGTGCGAGACCACACACAAGAGTTTGACAAATTAAAATATGTTGTTACATGCCATTATCAAGTGTCTTTATTTTTTGTGCGTTTTAACCGGGAAAGGTAAGTATATGGTTTGCAGAAAATTTACCAAATTTGTCATCTAAGTATTTGATAACGTTACATGATAGTGTGGTATGATAATACGTCTTATTTTAACCTTTTTAAAAACTTATCTTTTTAGTGCTGTTATGCCTAAAAGTATGTCTAATTCTACATCAATTTGATCCATGGGATTGTGAGATTGACGAAATGTTATGGCACCAAAATTATTACAACTATATATTCAAGGCGATTGTCAAAATGTTTGATCCGTATTTCGTTATTATATTTTGCTGATCAGACACGATATCACTTGTCATAAATGGTATGGTTAGCAGATTACAATCGATTATCCACCATTTGCAACAAGTATATACACTGCATGTAAAGGATATCGTGCAGCCGTATGCTGCCTACGAGTGTTGTCGGAAAATGAAATGCAATATATGTAACTCTGTAACAGACACTTTTTAGGATTTTGGTGTTAAAAAATTGTTCTTGGCAATATTTTTTTGGGCCTTATACACCTACAGAATTATTTGAATATAATATTTGATCAAAATTGAAATTAATGTGTTGGTTTGTGATTCCCATGCTGAAAAGAAAAAAGTTACAGTAAAGGTTGGTGAAGTTGGGAGGCTTGTGACTGTGTGAGCAAGAACCTTGGGAAACATGTGAACACAAAGCTGCTTCTACGACTTTGATGATTAGGAGTCATTGTATTAATTTCTATTTTAATTCGCGAAGTGATGAATTATTGATAACTTAGCCTGTAATGTTGAAATACTCGTGGAAATGCGTTCTTGATAACTTGTCTGTAATGTAGAAATGCTATGCTATCGAATGACATCCCTGAACAGATAGCTCTTTGTCTCTCCCAAGTAAATAATGGGAAGGTGTAGGGATGACCATTTCGACCCGAATTCTGGAATCGAACCGGAACCGTACCGGTGCCGTACCGAAACGGTACGGATCCCGATATACGGTACGGTACCGGGACTACGAAATAAGGTGAAAAAAATAGGACCACTAATTCGGTACGGGACCGGTACCAAATCGGGAAATTCCCAAAAAAAAATGGGAAAAACCCGATTTCCCGGTACCGGTATCTGAATCCCGTTCGGTATGGTACCGGTACCACTATTTATGCTCGGGAAAAAAATCATTACCACTAATTCGGTACGGGATCAGTACAGGACCGGTACCGTGCTCATCTCTAGGAAGGTGTGTAAGCTTCATCCGATAATTGTCTAAGGGCGGAGGGAGTGGTCACCAGTTCACCAAATTTTGCCAAATTTCCACATCATCAATACCCAATAAAAACCTTACAACTCACACTTCACCAATTCACCCCAATTTTCACCAATTTGGTGGCATTGGTTTCACCAAATTTCCACATCATCAATACCCAATAAAAACCTTACACATCACTCTTCCTTCTCAAGTATTTACCAACACAACACTTCACCGAATCGGTAAATGTTACCGAATTTTTGCTTTACCGATTCTTGCCGAACGGTGGCATCGGTGTTGCCGAAGATCACCGATTTTTGCCGAGGGATAACCGAGTCCACTCCCTCCCCTCTAAAAACTATAGTGAAGATGATCTTTACCTGCTTTTTCCGCTTTAAACAAACATCGACTTGGATAATAATGCAATTCCACTTCTGTTCTTCTAAATGTATTTCCCCGTACGTAAATAATTAACGACACTTTCTGTTATCTCTACGACTAGTAATAATAAAATATCACAGCTGAAGACAACTCATTCCTTAAGTTAGGATCAAAGAACATGCTCCATAGTATCAAACAGCATTTTATTTTGCAATATACAACACTATCCCTTTTCTATTTAAATCTTTTTTAAATAATTTCAATCTTTGCTCTCTATCATTTTCTCACCTATACACCCTCCATACAATCTTATCCTATGATATGCAAGTGGAAACTACTAATTCTCACATACTTCTCATGAGATACATAGAATTACAAAATCTTGCAAACATACCGTCTTATGTCTCTTTTCAATATTGTGAATGACGAGTTTTAATAGGCTTTAGCTTTAAACCCATGCTTTCTGGTGTATAAAGCTCGGGTGAGATGGAAGTTGGGCTTAAGGGGCTTCTCGGGCTTACGTTCATCTGAGAGGGTCTGTAGAATCCATACCCCATTAGGAAATATTCCAATGGTATCAACATTGCGTCTGGTTGCTCTTCCGTTACAATTGATCCACATCCTTGAACCTATAAATTCATATAAACACCATTAATGAAAGAGTTGTATGCATTAGTATAAACACCTTTTTAGCTAAGAAAAAATTTGATTCGATTGGTATTAAAACGCAATCCAAATCAACTAATTCATAAGTAAATGGCCCATATGCTACCTTTAAGTCATAGCTTGCAAGAATGAGCAATTTGAACAAATATGGGAATGGAAAAAAAGAGCCTGTTGCTTCAAATAACTTATCTTTGCAAAAATCTCAATATCCGCTTGGGCACTTTAAACATATAATAATACGGTGTAGTTTGTTTGCAATGAAAAAATCACGTAGCTAGTCTCAGAAGTGATCTGTTTTCACCATATTCTCCAGTTTCCATCCTAAGTTTTGTAGGCCATGTCATCTCTTCATTTTTTTCTCACATTTAGTAAATGACGGCCAAAACCCAGATCTCAATTTAATAAGACCCAGCAATGTACATGAAAAGGCAATATGAAATACGAATAGAACCCGATAACGTGGAGCTATAATGCTTTTTGTCCCTTTCAGGAATTTGGTTTGGTAATTAATGCACTTATAAGGTTTAAAGAGCTTGTGTTGCATACCTCTACCAATGCACTGAATCTTCTATCTAGTTTTGAGGTCATGTGAAGAGAATCAGAATTGAACGGCGAATTCTCTCCCACAAAAATCAGGGAACGACACTGCAACCTTTTTAATCCTTCGGTGATATCTGGTCTCCTGATGACAGCAAAAAAGATTAACATTTACCTTAGATCACACTATCTTGAATCGAATCATCAACTTTAGAATACTCTTTTATAATCAAAGGTCAAATATGTCTAACATTGTCAAAGCTTAGTAGCTTAAATTTATGTTTTCCTATTTCTATGAAGTTGCAAAATTGACACCTCTCTGTAGGCTGTGTATGCCATTACTAAATTATCAGAACACACATACAAGGCGCAAGATGGGCATATTGGATAACAGGACAAAACAAATTCAGGTTATCATGGGTCATTTCGGTAAGTGACGGGTTGGTTTAGACTTTAAGTGACTTTCACACCGTTTAATCCATTTAAAGAAAACCAAATCAATCTATAAAATTTAAACAGATCATGGGTCATTTCGGTAAGTGACGGGTTGGTTTAGACTTTAAGTGACTTTCACACCGTTTAATCCATTTAAAGAAAACCAAATCAATCTATAAAATTTAAACAGATCAAAATTGCCACATCCAACATTATACAAGAAACATTCTTTTTATGCAGCAATAGAGCATATGTAAAACTTATCAGTCATTCCAATTATAGTTTTGCTGACAGGAAAGGAAGTTAAAAAATTTACCCATTAATAGCTTCAAGAAAGTTGAGCACATTTGGACCTTGCCTATCGTCAAGTAACTGCAGAAAGCAGACTTCGTGATAAGACATGTAAATTTAAACTTGTATTCACTATGGTAACTGCATCACTTACTCTACGACACGAATGAACTAGTTCTGTCTCTGGAATTATAGCTCCTCCACGAACTTCCTGTCAATTTATTAATAAAATCTGTAAGCAAATCATCTAAGCTTTATATAGATCAAGAACAAAATAAACTGGAAGGAGATATACACCTTGCTGAAATAACGGATTAGCAGTAACTCCTTTACTAGACCACACATCCCGTAGTAATAAAGTATGTTTGCCATAAGCTGCAAAACAAGCTGATTAAGTTAAAAGAAGACTTTTCTCACTCATTGCCTCTATGTGGAGGCGTCAATTTGGAATCATCTACGTTTGAATTAGTTGATTCAGGTTATGCTCTAATCTCTAATGTGTCAAATGGTAATAAGTTTTCCAAAGTGTATTTGTAATGCACAAAAACTCTGTTTCAATCATTTTACTCGACAGGTTAGATTATCACGTAAGTAATTTGTAACTATATCTCACACGCTAATTATATAGAAAACTTAGAAAATTGGACAGGGACTTTTGGGGTAATCCCAACCCACCCTGTTTCTACTAAATTATCATTTTGACTGGTACCCAACCTGCCCATTTTTCACCTCCACCCCAGCGGGTCAAGAAAGAAAATGATAATGAGAATTTACCTTGTTATACAACCATTCTGTCCAAGAAGGTGCTCTACATAGAGGAGAAACAAGTATGAGACCAATAACGCGTCGTGTATATTTTATCTGTTCGCCAAAAGACACAAAAAGTGATCCATCAGAGAACTTGAAATTCAGAAGTAAAGTTTGTGCAATATAAAAGGTATGTGCTTTACAGCGAACAGGGTGAGTATGTATGCACCAGCTGTTACTCCCATGCACATAACTGCACCAAGTCTGGAAGAGTAATTCAAGAGATAAGAAAAATGCTTTACGAATATATTTAAAGTAGTGAGTCCTTATTAGCAAGTTCATAAAAGAAACTACAATCACAAATAATAAACTTAAAATTACCCAAAATAGTCAAGAACCTCAGCAACCTGATCAGCTAAATCATCAACAGATAGCACTGGATCACTATACGACATTACATCAGCTCCCAACTGCAAATGCTCTTAAGATGTACCATATAAGATAGGATGAACATCAAGACATATGCTTAATAAAGAAAGTTTAAGAAAAAAGTGAAGTTGCTAATGACGGACCTCGTGGCCAGGGGGGCTAATATGGTATATGCAGAAGTTATGAATCAACATTGTAAATGCTTCTGGGCATAAGAAAAGGCCTTGGAAACAAGACATGTCTACACAAAAACGATAAGCGAATACAACATTAAAGACGGAAGACGGGTTTAATTCATGTCTGGTCACTGCTGACCCGCTTCAATGTCAATTTTTTATGAGTATGATTTAACGCAAGTGGAGATTATGAAGGTGAAAGGTTTCACCACAGTCTAAAGCAATCATAATCATATTTCCCAAACTTAGTGAATCTAACTCTGTATATACAATTTCAAATTTCTCTAACAACACAGATCTTAGAAAGAAGGTCACTTAATAATATCATGCAATAAAATCACATGCATTGCCTCAAAATCAGTTGCTTGAGTCAGTGGCGGAGCTTGACCATTTTCAATGGGGGGGCCAAAATTTTTTGGAAAAAGAAAACAAACTACTTCAATAAAAAATCATACATAGAGTTATATAGAAACAAAAACAAAAAGCAATCGTTAAAGAAAACAAATTACAAATCAGCTCGACGACCTTTAAGCTTTTTGAATTCATCATATGGATTCCGAAACTTCTTTTTCCATGATGTACAAAAGGACTTTTGCTACTGATCAAAACTCAAAACAAGTTCCTAAAGGCAATGATATATTTATGAATTATGATCCTTATGACCCATAGAGTTTAAAACAACATATAAAAATTGAAACAAGTTGCAGGCAATTTAAAACTTGAGACAACTTAATATATGTTAATTTGGTACAATAATATTACACGAGAGTACCAAATTACCAATTGACAACTACCTTGTGTGAATGAATATGTGATCATATCTACAGTTTATTCAAATCATTATGAATGAAGCAAATTTTTACATGTCTACAAGATAAAGAATTAGAAGCCTAACACCAATTGACAAAAACCCAAAAAATATCTTACCGAAAATCAGTGATTATTGAACTTTTGAGATTGGACACATGGGCTTGAAGATCAAATTAAAACTTGCATGTTCAGTATTCTATTACTCCGTAACAAAAATAAAAACAAAAAGTTAAAAAGTTACCACAAACAATATTCATTTGCCTACCGTCATTTTTCGTTTGTGGTTGTAGCATGAGAGAGAGAATGATAAATACCACCTTTATTTAATTTAGTTTGACTTTTTCTCATAAGTAACACTTTTGTTACCAAATTTTCAAGGAGACCACAATGTAAATATTATATTTAAATCTCTAAAATTATTACGAGTAATACAAAAATACTAACGACTGAAACTTTAGGGGGGGCCAGGACCCCTGCCTGCCCTATGTATCCTCCGCCATTGGCTTGAGTTAATGCATTGCGTAAGATTCGAATCAAAATGTAGGATCACTTACGATTTAAAGCTATATCAGGATATGTAACCAATGCTGGCTTGTCCTGGTCCCCATATATGGCAACAGAAACAAATCCATAGGAAGTTTTTACAAAGTGCTCCTGGTGCATTACAGAAGGTGTTAATTTTTATATAAAATAAACCATGATAAAGATAAATTCATTTTCAGTGATCTCCTACACGTTATTAAATAAAACTTGTTTACAGCAGCTCTACAAGCGCAAAAACCAAATAGAGCCACCTGCAACTCTCACGCAGACCAGGACAAAACCTTAAAAAAAAAAAAAAAGGATTCCTTACAAGTTACAAACACATAATTCTTTTTGACTTAACATACTATTCAAAAGACACAAACACGGTCAAGAACTATTATAAAAAATAATAAATAAAGAAATAAAACAGAGGCCACCCACAACTCTCTCCGTAATTCTTTACAAATACACTGATATTTATACAACATATACTTTAATCGGACAGTGACATAACGAACTTAAACCAAATGTCCCCAGATATTATCTTTTGAAATAAATATGATTTAAATCGGACAAAGGGCTCATACCCCTTGAGTCCTTCACATAAATTATCGACAAGACGAAGCATAAACTTAAAATATACCAAGAAAAAACTAACTTAAAGCCAAGGCCCCTTGACATAAATATTTTACATGCATATAATTTAAATCATAAAGAGACATAACCAATTTATGGCTGAAGGTCCACTCACCCTCACCGTCAAATACATTAACTCATTGCACGAAACTAACAAATCTTAAAACAAAAATATTTACAATAGTAAATTTCAATGAATTTTCAGATCTTAACCATGAACACCCTATTCAACAATCCTGGGAAGATAGCAAAAACCTGTTACGTAAAACTGATCGTGTCGTAAATGCATTAACAACTACAGACGGAAGAAATTTTCTAGATAGATACATTGAGATCAAAATTCAATCCTCGCTTACATGTTTAATTACTTAATACACTCCTTTAACTTATTAATTATCAGATAGACATATACAAATTTGTCAAAAATTACGGAACAATCAATATTAACAGTCTGTTACATCATTACACATTAACTCTTGCACCAAACTATATTCGTAGCGTAAAACCAGTTTTCAATATACATGCAATACGATTATTAAAATTTTCCAGCTACATGTTTAATTACTTACACAGATACTTCTTAAACCAGTTTTCTAACTGTCAAATTCGTAAAAAACGACGCAATCACACATAAAGTAAATAGCAAGTTAACAATTAATAATACATGTCACCAACCTTTAACTTAAATTTTACTAAACCATTGAAAAAGCAAAAACTTAACCAAAAGGAAATTACACAAACTTCTAATCTAATTTAGGGGGTGCTTGAAACTCATTTATGGGCTTATGAGCTCATTCAATTTCGGCTTATATTTCATAAGCTCAGATTTTCCGGCTTATTTTGAGATTCATGGGCTTATATAACTATATAAGCTTATTATAAATCTCAAAATAAGCCAGAAAGTTTTGAGCTTATAAAATACAAACCGAAATCAAATAAGCTCGCAAGCCCATAAATAAGCTTAAACAAACACCCCCTATATGTTGGCTAATGAGCTTATTTGATTTTGGCTTATGTCCTTAATTTTCGGGCTTATTTCGAGACTTATGGGCTTATATAAGTTTATCATACTATACTATAATAAACTTATATAAGCCCACAAGTCTCCATTCCTATGGCTTATATAAGTATATGAAATATAAGCCGAAACACAAATAAGCTCATAAGGCAAGAAATAAGCTTAAACAAACACCCCCTTAAATCTTATAAAAAACTAATCATCATAACATTAATTTCTAAAAAGAATAAATCAAAATGTAGGCAAATAAAACACATTATCTATACTACTATATAATGTATTTGGGACTATTCTATAATTAGAAAGGCTTAAAAATTCAGACTTTTACTTACTAATTATGGAAACAACCACCCCTAACAATCACCCCAACAATTTATAACCACTTCAACAACCACCCCAACAATTTATAACCACCCCAACAACCACTTTCCACCACCCCACCTCCCTCCTCTTCACCCCAATAATCCGCCCCCGCATCGCGCGGGCACCTTTCTAGTATATATAATCAATTAAGGCATAAAATAAAGAAATGTAGATTGAATCTGATTACCTTGGGAGAAATGGAGGCTGATTCCATATCAATTGATGTAGAATCAGATGAATCCCCCATTTTTATCAAGAAAATTGCAAAGCCTTGAAATGTATTTAATTATTTTTATATAATTTATAGGGAATGGAAATCTGTGATTTTTTTTTTATTACTACGTATTATTTTTTTCTCTCTCTGTGATGCATAGATATTGTGTGTATTTTTTTGTTCTATTTATAGATGCAGGTGAAAGTGTGTGTGTTTTTGGATGTTGGTGTGAATGTGATTTATTTTTGTTTTCGGAACTTAAGTTTTGTTGTTTTGTAATGTGCCCACTAAGTTTGTATTTTTAGTATTTGTTTCAGTAAAGTTATTGGTGTTTTCGGCGTGTAAAATTTGACTCATGTGTAAACTTGGTAAACTAGTTGAAAGGTACAGAGATGGCGGCAGATTGGATTGGGATTGGTTAAATCGGTGTGGTATTTGGGGCGTGATATGAGAAGAAAAAAAAAATATGAGTTGTCGTTATGTGCAGTTCTGTTTTACATTAGTATAGTCCGGTCGATATTTTTAGACCATAGATTAACTTATATTTTTAAACCCGGACATGACATGTTTAAAGAATTGGTCATGCATATCGCCCATAACTCGTTTACATATAACTCGGGCAGGACTTTTTAACTTGTTAATCTAAATTGATTGGCAGGTTAACCATATTAGTGGATTTATGGGTTCACTCGTTTATTTAAACAAGTTGGAATGTCACACGAAGTTAAACATGTTAAACAGACTTGCATGTCGACCCATTTAATCCCAACCAAATATATATCTTCTTTACTCATATAAAAAGTCTTAAACATGACATATAAACTCGTTTGACTAATCACAAACTCAAACACAACTTGTTTAATACGTGAAATAGGATTAAGTAAGTCGATCCAAAAGACTTGTTTAGACTCAATCATATCCAATCGGCTTCCATGTTGATCTTAGATCATGTCAAAAATTAGTTACCTTATGTTAAAGTTTTAATTACTCTGGTTTCGGTTTCATTTAGTATCCAAACACTTACGTTTGATTTTACTTTCTATCGAACAACAACAGGATTGCTTAACTATATTACATCCGCTCAAAGCTTGCTAACATGGTTAAATGATGTATAAAATTAGGCAAAATAGAGCATGTCAATGCTTATAAACAGTATTTTGATAATTTGGATTTGTATTACATGATTTCACTATATTTGGATTAAGTTAATTAATTAGAAATATGAAAGCATAAGTGCGTAGAACATGTTTATTAAACTTATACTACAAATGAAGAAACATTAAAGGGCAGACTGAGAGTTTTTTTTTTTTTTTTTTTTTTTTGAACAGCGGAATTTTATTAAAAAATTAGCAAAATGCTAGAGAAACATTACAAAGAAATAAGATGGGGATTTTGAACGGCAGATCGAGAGAGTTTCTCAATAATATCTTTAGATCACATGAAAATTTCTAATATTGTGCGTAAGATTTTGTCAAAATTTACATGGTTCGTCCCTGTGGTTTAGCCAAAATCCTTAATTGAGTCCCTATTTTTTCAATTGCTCCAATTGAGTCCTTATTTTGAAACTATGTAACACAGTTAGTCATTATCGCTAACTGTCGTTATCTTCTCCGTTAGTTCCTATTCCTCAAGTGGCAAAGTTAGTCCATTAACCAAAAGATCATTTGCAACGTTAGTCCTTTTACTAACAGTCGTTCCTAATTAACTCAAAATTTGGTTTTCTTACACGTTTTATATGTTTTCGCCCGTTTTCTTACGTTTTTTTACGTTTTCGTCCATTTTTATACGTTTTCCTATGATTTTTTTACGTTTTTGTCCGATTTTTTACGTTTTCGTCTGATTTTTTACGTTTTCGTCCGTTTTTTAAAGTTCTCGTCCGTTTTTTACATTTTCCTCTGATTTTTTAGGTTTTCATCCGTTTTTTACATTTTTCTCCATTTTTTTTACGTTTTCCTCCGTTTTTTTACCTTTTTTTCTGTTTTTTACGCTTTCGTCCCTTTTTTTTACGTTTTCATCTGATTTTTTTCGTTTTCGTCTATTTTTTTTTACGTTTTCGTCTATTTTTTATTTTTCCTCCGTTTTTTATCTTTTCGTCCATTTTCTTACGTTTTTGTTCATTTTTTACCTTTTCCTCCATTTTTATGTTTTTCTCCGTTTTTTACGAACGAAAGTTTAGAAAAACGAACAAAAACGTAAAAAATGGAGGAAAACGTAAAAAAATCAGATGAAAACCTAAAAAATCAGACGAAAATGTTAAAAGATTATAGGAAAAAGTAAAAAAAAAAAATGAAGGAAAACGTAAAAAAACGGACGAAAACGTAAAAAAAAAAGACGAAAACGTAAAAAAATAAGAGGAAAGCTTAAAAAACGGAGGAAACGTAAGAAAACGGATAAAAAAGTAAAATATCGAATGTAAACGTAAAAAACGGACGAGAGCGTAAAAAATGGACGAAAATGTAAAAAGTCGGACGAAACCGTAAAAAATCGGACGAAAACGTTAAAAAAATCAGAGGAAAACATATAAAAACAGAAAAAAAAAAACGTAAAAAAAAACTTAAGAAAACAGGCGAAAACGTGTAAGAAAACCAAATTTTGAGTTAATTAGAAACGATCGTTAGTAAAAGGACTAACGTTGCAAATGATCATTTGGTTAATGGACTAACTTTGCCACTTGAGATAACGACAGTTAGCGATAAGGACTAACAGTGTTACATAATTTCATAATAAGGACTCGATTGGCGTAATTGAAAATATAGGGACTCAATTAGGAATTTTGGCCAAACCACAGGGACGAACCATGTAATTTACTCTTATTGAATTTTCTAAACTGCACCATATCCAAACTTTTGTGTTACAAGTTTTAAATGCACCTCATAACTTTATGTGTTCGGAAGTGACGGAATCAGGGGTTATTTTTCCGGCGTAATGTTAATTATTGTAAAAAATTTAAAATATCGGAAATGCACCTTGTCTTTGAAAAATGTGTTTATAGTCTTATGATTTTTTCGTAAATGCAACTTGTCATTTTTAGTTCTGTTTCAGTTGATCCGCTTTTGAAATGTTGCTTATAAATGTTGCGTCATGTGCCATGTTGTTAATACTTGATCTCGTTCTTTCATATCAGTTTTAGCTTGAAATTTATCCCTGGGTTTTATTAACACTCCGTGTATACTTAAGCTCAATGTTTTCAAATTTCTAGTATGGTAATACTTTTTTTTTTTTTTCTTTTTTTGAATTTTGAATTTTGAACACTAGTATGGTAATACTTTGATGCTCCAATGTTTACCAAGTTTTGTCTAATTCTACATTTTCCTCATATTCATAAAAGGTAGAATTTTAGACATCAAAATGAGCTCATGCAAACCTGTTAAGGCTAAACAAAAAGGTTCGTTCAAGGGTTTGATATGATAAACTATATCGTATTACCAATAGTCATAAAAAAGAAGTCATGATTTAATAATGATGATGTAAGTACAATGCCACTTTATATGGTCCGAAGTAATTGTCATGATGCTATAAGTTTAAGGTATATTCAACTATCAACTAATTACAACATTTAAAATATTTGGTGTGGTGATGAGAGAAAAGGTGAATTAGACGACTTTAAGTTTGTTTCTATTTTATTTGTCAAGAGAATTTGAGAATATTTTCAACATAAGCATTGGCTTCCAAGCACTAAAACGAAAGTCATCTTAAATAATTGTGGGAGGGAAAAAATGTTTTGTCAACGAGAGACAGAGTTAAGACCAAAGTATTAAATTATTGATTTTACAACATATTTTAACTCTAGATATTTGGTTTTTTAAATAGCTTTTGGTTGAAGATTTGATACATGTATGTTATACTAGGTATTATGACGTGACAAGAAGTATGACATTGTAACGATTCTAGAGTCAACTTCAAAATAAACATTGTTTAAATTTGTCAAATGTAAATAAACCAACGGTGTTAGCATGTCTGATAGTAAAGCTATAACAAAATTGCTCAAGTGGTTTGTTTTCATAGCGAAAATGTTTGTAATTTTGTATCATCTATAATTCCTTGCTAAACAAAAATATATATCCTCAGCTAAGATTATTAAGCTAGCTAGCAATCGCCAATCTACCCATGGTTGTTTTTTGATTGATGGTGTTTGTATAAATTATTGGCACAGAATTGAATTTGACTTATCAAATCAAACCTAGCCTTCTAACAATATATAACCTACAAGCATGACATTGTCCGTTCAACGAACTGATGAGTTAAGTATCTTCCATGTTCATGCATGCGCATTGTTTGTCAAATCATTAAATGGTTTAATTTATATAACACATAGATATATATCATTGATTATTTTTCTAATATGAAGAGAGAAAATGTTAAGCAAATCAACTAGATATGGCGAAAACAGATCAAGTTTGTTAGTTTAACTTTTTAGAAACAAGTATTTAGTTCTTGTTTAAGTTTGGGTTATGCTTAGAGGTGAAATTGACCCAACGCGAGTCGACTAGTGCCAACTGACAAGACTCGGATACTACAAGCTCGTAACTTGAATTGACCTTGATCAAACATAAATTTTCAAGTTTGAACTCGACTCGCCTTCTAGAGCTCTATAACTATTTGACATAAAGAGCTCGACTCGGTTCTTTACATAATAAAAACTAGTATTATACAAACGCAAAAAGGTAGTGAAATATTCTTTTGTTGGTTTTTCATTTTGAATAGTGGTTGGTGGTGGTAATTAACGGTTTTAGATATTAATAATTTTGAGCAGGAGATTACATGCATGTAAGTCTAGATAGAATATTATTCAGCTCGTAATGAAAAGGATAACAACAAAATTAAGAATAAAAGGACTCTGATTATAGTTACTGTGCTGGTTTTAAAATAACACAAGGTACACAATTTAAATTTAAATGCTTCATAGATAATCAAGTAAATAGAGTATGCATAAAAAGGTAAATATGCATACTAATTGTATTGTATTGGTCAGTCATTCAAACCTGTATTAACCATGTTTCAGTATGACCAATTTTGAGTATTTGACACGGTGATTGACGTTTACTTTGATTTTGAAAAATGCTAAGGTAAGTGGGCATGAGAGTGATCTTGTCAAGATAAAAAATAAAGCCGTCTCAGCAGCAAACAAAGCAAACCATCATCTCTCACTTCTTTCCTAGAGACAAACAAAGAAAAAATCTATTTCTAACGGCAAGTTCTCCTCAGCAACAAAGTGTATTTTTTGTCGTTTTTATTTTATTACGTAGTATTAAATATTAATTGTAGAAAATATAAAGGAAAAAGAAATAGTATGTTGCAAATTTTTATGACGACTAAAATAAATACAAAAATTGACGAAACGCTAAAATATACGGTGCACTAACCAAATATCAAATTTCTTTTATCTAATAGCATGCCATGTTGCACCATGGTTGGTGCCGTTGGGACATTCGTTGGTGGTTTCACGAGCGCCATTGGTGTCTTTTGTTTTTTTTTAAGTGAATAAGATATTTTTGGTGATGTGTTATGAGACTCATATACGCCTATAACAATTATTGCTACGAAGAGTGTTTTAGTTATAGTTTTATTGGATATTTGCTAAGGATGCAGCCCAATAACATTTATTTGGTGCTTCCTACTCCTAGCTCTCTAAAACGAGCTCCAACAAAACCTGGCAACAAAATAACCACACTCTAATCCCCAAATAACTAAACAAGCTACAAGCAGTTTGAATGGTTTGTGAGGATTGCAGTTTGTGTTGAAATTCATAAATTTACAACCATAGTGAGACAAGTAGAAAGTCAGAAACATTAGCGGCTAAAAATGAAATATTAAAATTCTTTCCTTCAAACTTAAATAAAATCATATACGGAGTATTGTATTTAACACCCACCAAGACACCGACGCTATTTGCAAAATTTGTGTTGCTTATAATCTTTTATTGGTCCAGATCACGAATGGGTTGCCCCACATCCTATAAAGGCTATATGTTTAACGGGAGATGGTTTGCGTATTCTTCAAATTAATTGACACACTTTAAATTAGAGTGTCTTGACATTTATACTTTCATATTACTTTTACACATTTTCATCGGGTATAAATGTCCAAACACTTTAATTTAAAATGTGTCGGAGTAATAGATTGTGCAAATGATATCTCATATTTAACCAAAGTAGAGTTAAGACATTAACTAGGGTTAGAGACCGACAGATTATATATTTATTTTCCTATATTACCCTTGTTGCTCTCCTACATCGACATCTAACATTGTGCCAAACTTTTTCCATAGACAAAAACTATATATTTTTAGCAAATGTATATGATTTAAAAAATGTATTTTTATGATCGTTTCTGATTTACTCCCTAGCTCCCTTAATCTTCATAATATGTGTTTATTTGTTAAGTGAGGTTTGAACCTCACAATTTTGCGATGATATTAAGATGTTGTATGACCATTTGACTGTCTTGATGATGGTTTGTTTGTTACTCACTAAGTCACTATGTCTCAAAGTATAAGTTTATTTTCGTATTACACACATTCTAAGAAAAAAAGTAAGGACCATAGTAACAAGTCATATTGACATTTGAAAGCTATTTTGATTTATTAAAGTATGAATGCGGACACTTATGTTTTGAGTTTTTGATAGAAAGGTGAGCCTATAATTTGAAACTATGACGTAGAAATATTAGTGTCGTAGTTGAGATGACAGAGACCCTGTGCAAAACCTCTTATATAATAATTAAACATGACGATTAAAAATATATTGTAACGATCTAGTTTTAATTCTTATGGGTTTTTCATCACTCTCGCTCACTTGAAGATAAGTTTAACAAATATTAAGAACATAATTTCATTATTCGTCAACGGTTTTATTTTAGAAATGAATTTTGAGGCCACAACTATATAAAGAGGTATATATTTTGAGGCCCTGTGCGGTAGCATACATCGCACACCCTCGTATACGGCTCTGAGAAATCTCTAGGCCGGATAAACTGCAAAATATGTTTGTGCTGTTTGTGTTTTTGACAGCATTTTTCTTACTGAAAATTGTTTGTCTGGATTGTTTATAGGAGGCACAAAAGTGAAACGAAAACTATTGGCTTTCTTGTTTGACTATATTCGCATAATTCATTCATGAGAAGGATGCTTCTTGCTTAATTTTGGCAAATTAAGAATGATTCGTGCAGATAGTTTGCAGTATGCATGGATAATTTCACCCAAAACGAGCAAGCTACATAAACCGTGTTCATAGTTTACTCAAACCTCTATTTATATATTATTTCTTATAGTTTCATGTTCATATTATCACTTAAAACAGTTAAGACACTTAGCATATAATGTTTGCAGGTTGATATGTGCAACCTCATTTTGCGCTGGCTCGTGCTATATATCACATTTATTTATTGTTCAAGTTGATACTTTGTATATTTTTGACTTGATCCATCTCGATTGCATATATCTATTGTTCAAGGAAAAAAAAAAAAAAAAAAAAACGTGTGATGGGTAATATTCTTATTAACTGCTACAAACACTTTCTTCATGAAGGAAAGATGCTGCCTCAATTAGAGGGGAGGGAGTAATAACGCCCCAACGGCGTTTTTGCCTACATGGCATGTTTCCACGCCGTTTAGGCGTTAACACCATTTTCAGCTTCATTTTTTTGGCCCTGCGTTTCCTTTCGCGTTACCACACTAACGCACGTTAGTAAACTTTCCATTTGGTTCAAAAAAGGCCCCCTAGTATATTAGCGTTTGAATTTGACCGTTTGCAACGGATACATTTTCTATAAAAAAAAATAAAAAAAAAAATAAAAAATAAAATCAACACTACTTACATATATACATATGCTACTGATCAGCATATACTCACAAAAAAAAAAAAAAAAAAAAAAAAAAAAAAAAAAGCATCCGATCCAAAAAAAAGCATCCGATCCACAAAAAAAAAACAATCCAGTCCCAAAAAATGTCGGGACGTGACGATCAAAGTTTCATGAACTTGATGATATGTTTTTGAAATCCTAACTCGAACAATGCCGGATCTTCGTCAATGCCTAACCCACTTAATTTCACACCCGAACAACAACAGCAATTTATGTTAATGTGGCAACAAAATTTCGCACAAACCTAAACCGGGCAACATACACCGCCAACACCACAAACCCAATCCTCACAAGCGGCATCCGTGGAGCCTGAAGCTATATCTCCACGAAAGCAAAAACGTGGAGGTAAACGGGTGTCAAAAAGAGCCAAAGAAACCCAATCCGCACAAGTATATGATGAAAAAAATCCCGACGTGAGTAATACTACGTTACGTTGGACATCGGAAGAAGAAGATTTACTTGCCGTGTGTTGGGTGGCCGTTTCCGAGAATAAGAATGTTGGAGTTTCTCAAAAGTAGATTACGTTTTGATGTTGGGTTATGAATGAGTTCAACTGGAAAAATTTTCAAAATCGTAACAAAGATATGCTATCAAGCAAGTGGCATACGCTGAACGCAAATTGCCAAAAGTTCGAAGCGTGTTACAAACGTGCTAAACGTTTGACAAAAAGTGGTGAAGGTGATAATGATGATATGAGGCATGCTAGAAAATTCTATCGTGACGAACACAAAGGTGTTTCGTTTGGTCAAGAGGAAACGTGGTTGATTTTGAGGGCATGTCCAAAATGGGACGCGCCGGAACTGATTGATTTAACCGGAGATGTCCCCGGTCAAAGCAACGAAGAGCTATTCGGTCATGATGCACGACTACGTCCGCCCGGGAAAGCAGGCACCGGAAAAAAAACAAAGTCCGATACATCGACTAGTACCGGGGGAAGTGCGTCAAGCAACTTGGATTCTATGACACACGAGCTTCGAATTAGACGGGAAGCGGCCCAAATGGCGTACGACGCGGCTAGAATGAAAGACGAGACGACTACGCGTTTGGAGGAATTTAGATTTCTCAGTATGAAAATGAGTGACGTAGATCCGAACGAGGCGTATTTTCTCAAAATGGAAAAACAAAGAATCAAACAAAAATATAATTTGTAACATCCGCCAACCGGTCCGACAAACAACTAGTTTTTTTTATTATTTTTATTTTTTATTATTTTTTTTAGCTGTAAATGTTTTTATTTCGTAATGTAATGTTTAGTTTTATTAATGAAATGTTTGAATGTTTAATAAATGAATTTGTTGAGGTAGAATTTATAAATATGTAAAAAGTGGTGTTATTGGGTGTTATGATTTTCTGGTGTTTTTGGTGTTATGTTATTTGATGTTAAAATGATGTGGCGCTGACGTAGCAGTGGTGTTGGTGTTATTTAGTGTTATTACTCCGACTTATAGAATCCATTTTTCTTTTCTCTTTTGAACTAATGTACGTACATTACAGTGTCGGTAGTGCATGTACCCTTATGAATGTTGGTAACACATTAGTAAATAGCAAAATCATGAAAACCACATGTATGTCTGTGTGAACCTAATAATGTTTGCATCTTTGTGTCCCCTATGAAGAGCAAAAAGGAGTTAGGTTGTGTGTGAATGATGTACGAGTTCTAGTTGACCGTCGGTGCATTGATATTTTGAAGCACATCTGTATATGAACAATAATCATCAACACTTTTTTGTGTGATTGAGTTTATATACATTACAATAAATGTTGGTAATTAAGGGGCCGTTTGGTTTGTTGCTAGGAATCACAATAGGTATCTGATTTGGTATGGATTGAAAGAAATAAAAATTGAATGATAGTATTAATGTTGTTTGTTTTATAAAATGTAATTGGGAATCGGTTTTTATTTAATTTTATTATATAATAAAGGGGGCCCACTTAGTTATATTATAAAATTTGATTTAGGGTGCGTTTGGTTCATGTTTTTTGGATTTGGGGAATGGCTTCAAAGAAAAATAAGGGGCCGTTTGGTTTGTTGCTAGGAATCACAATGGGTATCGGATTTGGTATGGATTGAAAGAAATAAAAATTGAATGATAGTATTAATGTTGTTTGTTTTATAAAATGTAATTGGGAATCGGTTTTTATTTAATTTTATTATATAATAAAGGGGGCCCACTTAGTTATATTATAAAATTTGATTTAATAGTTTAATATTCAATTAATATATAATAATATTATTTTTATTGTTTAAAAATCATGTGGTACCTTCGATTGTGGAAAATTGTCAGGAGATTGTCAGAAAAAGAAGGTAGAACCATGACTTTTGCTCAAACCTTCGATTGAAGGTATCAAGTACTGTTGGTAACCCACCAACTCAAACCAAACACTTTATTTTTCTTTGAAACCATTCCCCAAATCCAAAAAACATGAACCAAACGCACCCTAAATGTTGCACTATCATAAGTTGGTGATACTTAGCTTTCACTTATGTTTGTCGTTTTCTAATTTAAAGCTTGATTTTTTTTTTGAACATCAAAGCTTGATTTTTAGTATGTAAATTTGTTTTAGTTCATGTTCATATTTATGCATGGAGATAAATGTTAAGGATCAGAACATCGTTTCCACTTATCTAACGAAAAGCATTTCATCACTCCGGAATGTGCGTAAACCATAGACAGTCTTTTCAAGAGAGGTTTGTGTACAGCGACCGACCAATTTCTATAGCCCCTAATATATTCTGCATGTTTTTGGCCTCCTTTCCAAATTATTGATGAAAGGGGTCTAAAGCCTTTGGACCTAGTTTGTTGATAATGGACCTCATAAAGGATGGATGCATGGTTTGTCAACTTACATAGATCTTAGGTCTTTGTTAACTTACAAAATATTATCCGCTAGTATGACTTGACCTGATAGAGTCGGCAAAATTATGAGGTCGGATTTGTATTCTGTTGTGTATCTGATCGAGTTATCGTGTCAATTCGATAAGATCTGCAAATTATATGTATCGTTTCAGAGAGAATGTTTTATAGTCTTGGATTTTTGTTTGCTATTTTTGCTTATTTTTCTTTATTTTCTTTATTTTTTTTTTTTTTTGAACAAATATTTTTCTTTATTTTCTACTATTGGATTTTTGGCATAGATGAAAGAGGAGCTTTTGAATTTATATGTACTGCCTCTTTTAATGTTTGCTGGTACCATTTTTATTTGCATTTTGGTTTTTGTATTTGGACCACTCTAGGTCTCTAGCTTATTCGGCTATAAGTTTCCTCCATTGGACAATGCATTGGTTTTTTCTTCGGGCCAAAATATGGTAAACCCAAATCTAGATTTCCAGAAAGTGTGGAATGTATGTTGAGCCATCGAAATTAGATTAACGAGAGCGTATCATTTTAATACGGAGTACGTGGCAAAATCAAGTATTTATATTAGCCAATAAAAGTAAAAATTAAAACTTATCTAAATATTATTCAACAAAATAAATATATATAAAACATATGTGCCGATTAAAAAAAGTGTAATTAGTAAATCTTTAGTTGTAAAATTTTAAGTAAGTTATGCGAGTTAAGTAACCTTATCATATTTCATGGTTTTAATAACTTTGAAAATTTGATACACACTCTATAGATTTTATAATCCATGCACCTTATATTTTATAAAATAATACGACATACATGTTGTTATTTATAAATATATCTGTATATAGTAAATTAATGTTTATGCACATAATTAAAAATGTCAAAATAAAGACACAAGTTACTAAGATATGTAAATGAAACACACGAGATTAAACATATACGAACAAATTATGTTATTTATCGTGATGAGATTAAGTAAAGATATTCGAAGAAAAAAATTTTGTACTAACGACTCATATTATTCCTCTATATATCACGGGTTTAAAAATCAAATATGCCTAAAATTGTGATTAACAATAATCTTTTTATATAATAAAGAAACACCATTTTGACATAGCGATTTCACATGGATAATTGAAAAGGTCAATCTCTATTTTCACATTAAAAGCACACAAGGCATCATTAAAGGAAGGCCAAGAAGTTACTATACCAGAATGTCTAAGAAACTTAGTCTGCAAGCTAGCACATTTCGCCTAGACGCCAGAAATACATAGTTCAAGACGTCACCTGCAGATTAAACACCAAGCCCTCTGAATGCATAGGGTAAGGTAGCAAGCCTCCATTGCCAATCGCCAAAACCAAGTCTAGAAGTAGTGACAATACGCTCTGAAGTAGAACGAAGAGCCACATCAAAAGAAATCTGAGCACGCTCAAATACCCGGGGAGAGCAAGTGCGCATAGTAAAATATAATTTGGAAATACCGGCACAAGCACGAAGTAGCAACAGCTCACACTGAGGATCATTAATCTTAGCAACGACACCCATAAGCTCAATGGGTTTGGCACCCCTTTTCATAACAAGCTCCCTACTAAAATCAAAGCCTACACTAGTGGGTCCACCCATTAATTTAACATAGTGTAAAGGTCGGGCAATATTAGGTGGGAAAACACCCACAAGCCTTCTCCTGGGATAATCCTTAGGCCAAAAAACTTCATGTTAATACAAATATCGTCTAAAAACGTTATTTATATTTTACGATCTTTGCTAAGTTTTGTTAACGACAAAATGTAAACTTTAGTTTTTAGTAAAACATAATTTTAGTTTAAAGACTTGCATAATTAGACATTTGCTACATTTACATTTCATATAAAACACAACACTTTTTATATTTCTTAAAATAGAAAAACATTACATTTACATATTTCTTAATATAGTAAATGTTAACATCACATCATGCATTTATGGTAAGTTTGTGTGTTTGACTCACCATAAGCTTTCTTACACAAGTAAGTGTTTGACTAGAAATAAGTTGATGTGACTTTGGTTGGTTTGGAATGATTTATTGCAAAACCTTCTGTCAGACCTAGCGGAACATTGGAGGTACACGGGCGGAACCCATCTAAGGGTTCCGCCGTACCCGCCAGAGCTGCTGAAGGTCTTGCTATAAATACAAAGCCATTTGTTAGAATTTTCCTTTATCACTTCTCATTACATTTACACATACATATTCATATCATTCATCTAACCCTTTAACATTTCATTTTGTGTGAAGATTTTTTTGTAGCAAAGAAGTTCACAAGTACATATAAAGTTACAAGTATTCAACATAACATTGCAAGACTTGTTAGCTTAGCATCGTGTAGACTTTTTGTAGTTTACACTTCATTTGATTGTGTGTTTTCAGAACGTGAATTGAATAAATTACACTATTATACAATTGTCCTTGAAGTTTTCTTTATTTACAAAAATGCCACCGCCATTTTACATTTGGTCAAATATGGTCAAAGATGATCCAATGGTTGAGATCTCTTCCTACACTTTTTATTTTAACACCATTTTTATTATAACCACACCCTATATATATATATATATATATATATATATATATATATATATATATATATATAGTGCGACAAATAATAAAGACATCGATAAATGTTAACTATTAAATTAGAGTAATATTTATCGGAAACTTTATTAAATCTAAACACGAGACTATCTTTCAAAATAAAAAAATGAGATGTTTTCATATAAAACGTAAAAAGGTTTTCAAAAACAAGTAATAAATGAAAGGAGTTATTAAATATTCGAGGCACGCAAATCTAAGCGTGCCATAAATGCTAATCATTGTGTATTTATTTGCTAGTCATGGATAACGAACATTAATATATCCAACCTATTTATCAAACGAATTTATTTCGTTGATGAACCAAATGAGATCTCGTTAGATATATCGGAAAGGTTTATTAATGGGTAACTATCCTATGACGCCTTAGGTCGTAGTATAGTTTTAAAATAATAAGTACGGCGAATAATTGGCAAAGTTTATTGAGTTGACGAACTCGATAAGTTTCAACAATCTATTTGGGATGACTAAAAATTTTTTTTAAAAAAATGGTATTTGGCGGAACCATCTCAAGTCCGTGTACCTTTTTGGTACCGAGCCCCCCACCCAACAAGGAAGGCATATCCCAGTAAATTACCTAGGCAACACTGGCTGACCAAGTTGGAGTCCATATTCGAACCCCTGCCTTTAAGCTTTGACTTGGTCAACTGCGCGCTTTTGCGGTAGTTGGTGGCCAACTGCCCTAAGGATTTGGGATGACTTATTAGCTATGAAACTTGGCATGTAGATTATGTGGTTTGTTTGATTGAGTTCTTTGACGTGTGAGTTCACTTGAGTCTTTTCGAGTCGACACTTCGCATGAACACGGTTACCGAACATTAAAACGAATATGGGAATGAGTTTTTGGAAAACGAAAATGGAATACGTATGGGATTTGGGAATTATATATTTGAGAATATGTTCTGAGGCGTATTGAAATTATTAGGTAGTGCCGAGTCAGTAGTCGCCGTTGCCAGATAGTTGACACTTTCATTGCTTCTGATGATACTTGTGCTGTTTGCTAGACTGAGGTGAGTTTATAGCCCCGTTTTACTGCTATTTTATTGTTTTTAACATTGGGGGTGAGAAAACATGCAAAACTGTTTTATGTGGACCTTTTACTATGTTTTGGTTGAAAACTTGCTATTTATATTTCCTGGCTAAGTGTGTGTTGAGCATGTCGCAATTGTGCGAGCTATTATTGGGTGAGCAATTGAGTAGCATGTCGCCTTTGGGTGAGCCTCAATTTAGCATGTCGTCATTGTATGAGATTATATGTTAGACTGTAGTGTGCACCTATAGGGATATATGTGGTATGACGCGTGACTTAGCCCAGGTTAGCAAAAGTTTTATACGATGGTCCACTGGTATATTTCGTGACCAAACCTATAAACTCACCAGCATTAGCTGACTTTAGCATGTTTTCTCAAGTGATTAGTATGATGGTCTTGGATTGGTATTTTGGAGAGGCTTGGCAATCGAGGCATGTTGGAAGGATTGATCGAAACTCTGATAATAATTATGGGACCTATCTTTTATTTTCTTATTGGGCCATACTTTTAAACATTTGGAAAAGTGTAAACTTAATTGTCTTGATAACTATCCGGTTTTTATATTGAATTATGTTTACCTCGTTCTTTATGCTTGTGATGTACACCAATCCTAGTAGCACCCCGAAAGCTTGATAAGTCTTCTGTTGTACCAAATTTTAGGGGTGTTACAAAAAGCCTCCAAACGGTCCCCACAACAATAGGACGAATACCGTCTCCCGGTTGACCAACGGTGTGAGAGGAGCACTAGCAATATACTCACCCAATGCCTAGGGGCATTTACCATCCAGAAAAAGATTCACCAATTGGGTGATAGAAGCGACTGACTCATCAGAAATAGCCACTGTTACACCACTTAAACAATCCAAAATGTGTTGGGCATGCAAACCATCCCGGCCGCAAAAAGTATCACGAGGGAAACTATTAATCATATAAATAACCACACCAGGAGATGCAACAAGGTGATGATGATCAAGTAGTAAATGCAACAAAGAAGGAGCAGGTTTGAAGGGGTGTGTAGAACCGTAGAGGGGGTGAATATGGTTTCTTCGGCTTTTAGAACGTTTAAGAACTTTAAGCCACGAAGATGAACCAAGTGGTTGTACAATCAATACAACAACCACAAATACAATCCAAAGTATATAAAGCGAGTAAAGAGAGACCACAATATATACTGGTTCGGGATGGAGGGTTTATACCATCCGTACGTCCAGTTGCGAATCCACGACATCGATACTATTACTCAAGTATAATCCTTTCGGTGGACTACAAACCGTTACAATTCACTCCACTGATATTCACCAATATCGATGCTCACAAAGAAGGAGTTACTCCCACGGTATTCCGCCCTCGGAAACCACCTAAAAGAATCTCGCGATTCGACTTCACCTAAGGGTCACCAAGACCATTACCAAGACTTCCCACCGGAAATCAAACCCCAACTAGATTCCAATGATCTAGGCTTGGTCACCAAGACACAAGACTTCTCATACAACCAAATTGAATGATAGAATGTAGTTTCTTTGATCCAAGTCCTAACCTAACCTAGTGACTCAATTCTAGTAGAAAGGGTATAGATAAGAAGACCCTCGACACAATCACAAGAGTGGATTAAGTTCTTGTGATTCTTCCCTTGCAAGGAGACGTGTTCTTCCAAAGATGTTAGTGTGAAAACTAAGAACACAAGATAGAATTAGAGGATTAGAGAGAAGAATGTAGAGAGAAAGAATAATGGTAAGGGGTGCGGAATACAAGAGCCAAGGGGGGTATTTATTGGCCAAGACCCAAACTTGGGAAAAATTTACCGAGGCCGGCGCGCTGCCCACGCGTCAACCTGTGGGTGACGCGCCAGACCCTCTGTAACATATTTCCCAAATGTTGGGTGTTGGACTTATAAATACGTATCCTTGCTAAACCTTCAATTGTACTTCACACAAAACTTTAACATTAATCAATCTAAGGTTTACCAACTCAAATAGCCAATTTGGAAAATGTTTTTGTGAAGTGTTTATAAGAAATCAATTATCAAAGATAGAAAGAGTAGAAGGGATAATTTAGTAGGGGTAGAATGGGTATTCCTCACATGGTATAAAAGAGAGAAGAGAATATGCCATGGAATATTCCTCTATAGGGAAGAGTGAGTGAGGTTGGGTTAAGAATGAACCATGGTTAAGGTAGGAGTAACCAAGGTTGGGTTAGAGAGGTGTGTAGAGACTAAACCATGGTTAGGTTAGAGAGTGAACCATGGTTAGGTTAAAGGGTATATCCAAGAGAATATTCCATCCTTGGTGTGGTTAAGAGTTAACCATGGTTGGGTAAGAAATGGATGAGTTGAGAACTAACCATAGTTGGGTTAGAAGTGAACCATGGTTGGGTTAGGAGAAGAATATGCTAGGGAATATTCTATTTCTTAGGGAGGAAGGTGTAATGGATGGTTGAGATGTGTTTGTTTGAAATGGATGGTTAGGATGAAGAGTGTGTAAGGAATATAAGGTATGAGTTGGATTGTGTAAGAGTGAAGAGATGTGTGTAAGGGAATATGTAAGAGATGGATGTGATGGGGAGCCTAGTGTGTGTATAAAATGAGATGGTTGTGAGTAGTGTGTGTATTTTGAAAATAAAGTTTATGGAGGTGTAAGGAATATGTTGGTTAGATATGATGTGTGTAAGAATGAGTTGTATGTGTAAGAAATAATGTAAGAATAATTTGATGGGGAGCCTAGTGTGTGTTAAGAGAGGTATGTGAGTGAAGTGTATATATTTTAAATGTAAAGGTGTGTGTATGTGAGTTGTGTGTGTAAGTAGTGTGTGTAGAAAAGTATGTGTGTGTGTGTGTGTGTGTGTGTGTGTGTGTGTGTGTGTGTGTATAAAGAATATGTGGGGAATGTATAAAGTAGAAAAAAAATTGTAAGAAAGGAATATTGTGTGGGAAACAAAAAGGTATAAACAGTGGCGGAGCCAGGAAACATGATCAGAGGGGGCATCAAACGAAGAGTTAAAAAACATGTCAAAAATTTTGAATTTTTAGTGTAATTTAGAACAAATCGGGTCGGGTCTACTACAATGCAATTAATACTAGTTGTATGTTTAGGTGTCGATAAAATATATCCAGAAAGCGATTTCAAGTAATTTATCTATAAAGATACTCATTTAAACTGTACAATATATATTTACTGATCAAATACAAAAAATGTAACCAAAAAATTTAACATATACCAAATGTAGTAAAAGTTGTATTAAAGTGTGTGGTGAATGTTTTAACCGAGAGGAGTGATTATTATCATATTAAAACCTTAAACATAACTGATATTTGCGAAAGTATGTGTTGCGTAACTAATTGGCATCAAATTACCAAGAAAGTCATGCTAAAAATATTCGTATGTTGTATGTTATCGAAAATTTTAAAATTGGCACCAATCATACAAACTAAAAATGTTCTGAAGTTATTGTATATGCCCCAATACCAAATGTACGTTTTCAAAGAAAAAATAAATAATATTCTTAAAACCCACTTAGCAGCCCATCCCACCACTTAGGGCTGTAAACGAACTGAACGTTTAGTGAACATTTCACGAACCGTTCGGTAAAAAGTTTGTTTATATTCATTTATTTATTAAATAAACGAACATGAACAATATTTTATGTTCGCTTAGTTAAATGAACGAACATGAACAAAAGTCGCGTCCGTTCATTTATGTTCGTGAACGTACGATTATGCGTTCGTTAACGTTCGTTTATATTCATTTACTTATTTATATTCGAATGTCATATCTTTTAATTAAATAATTTTAAAATTAGTTTGTTTAAACAAATCAATACTTATAAAATAATATATTTGACATAATTAATAAAGTTTATATTTGTTTGTCTATATTCATTTGTGTTCGATAGTTTATGTTCGTTTAGCGTTCGTTTAGTGTCTTAATGAACGAACATGAACAACCTATTTTCTTAATAAACGAACATGAACAAAAAATTCGTCCATTTAAGTGTCCGTGTTCGTTTATTTGTCTGGTTAAAATTAAACGGACGAATATGAACAAGGCTCCGTTCGTGTTCGTCCGGTTCGTTTACAGCCCTACCACCACTATTCATCACTTTCCTTCGCAGTTCCCAACTGTCTCTCCTCCTCCATATTTTCCGATCAAACAAACCCACCGGAAAAATCTATTTTTTTTATATTAGAGCACTCTCAAATTGTTGGCAAGCTGAGTTAGACGAGGGCATGCAGAGTTTATGAGTGAGGGCACTGGACTTTTTTCGCATAAAATTTGCTTTTGTTCCTTTATACTTTGTGTATCCACAAGAACTTGGTTGGGGGCAGTTCCCCTCGCTACTTCTGACGTGGCTCTGTCCCTGGGTATAAAGGTGTAAGAAGTGTAAGGGAATATTTAGAAGATTTTGAGATGTTTGGAGACTTTGTCTTTTGTGAAAGAGTGATTATAAAGGTGATTAAGAGATAATCAAATTGTCATTAAGAAGAAATGGTTTAGAAAATTGTGATTATAAGATAAGAAAACCAAATGTTACTTATAATCTCAAGTAACTCAACGTCGAGAATCCATAATCTCATAACTCATGACTTTCCACGACTCGACGTATGTCACACTCCCAAATACATTATTTGATACACTTACTTGGAAGATTAGAGAATTTTTTGTGATTAATACCTAACTACTTCTTAAGTTTTTATTTCAAAACTCTAAAAGAAGCACTAATAATACTAGGTTAATACATGATCTTGAAAAAATGATGGATTTTCTTCTTGTTTTGTTGCTTGGCCGATAACACAAGGAGAAGAGAAGGAGAATATATATATATATATATATATATATATATATATATATATATATATATATATATATATATATATATATATATATATATATATATATATATATATATATATATATATTGATCTTGAGTTTGCATGTAATGGTGAAGTTAGGTGATTTTAGGGATATACAGTGGAAGATTTAAAAGGGACAAGTGTCCCTTTGGACACTCAAAACCGGCCACCTAAGTGAGGTGGTGAGTTTGTATAATTTTTGTGTATTATTTGTTAAATTAGAAATTATTTGATGTATATTGTTTGTAGTTTTAGTGTTTTCGGGTACCAAATTAACTTGAAATAAATTTTAACGGGACTAAACGTGAAATAATAAAGTCACAAAATTCATAAAAATGTATTTTGTATAAGTATTTGGTGTGTTGTTCATAATTATTGATCGCTTGTTAACGTTTATTTTAAGAATTAAATAAACGTAAATTTAAATATACAACCTACGAGTGGAATAGTATGCAAATGATGTAGTGATGATATGTAGACTAACTCTAGTCTATGAAATGTACTATGAATGATGTCTCATGATTACGTGACTTAACCCTCACGGTTACGCGAAACGAATACTCGTAAACCTAGTTTACGTGAAATGATGAATAACGAAATGAATAGTGATTTGTAAATGACCTGAATTTACGAATTGGGACTGTTGGGAACGAAGTTTTACTATTTTATCAAGTATCGGTCATTTGTAATAAAAGTTAGGTTGCTTTGTTATTAGTTACTTACATTAAGTTTTATTTTATATGTTTAAGGCTTATGAAAAGCCCACAAGGCCTTCAAGGCCCACGAATGATGGAAGATGGGAGCTAGGAGTGCTGCCCTAGCTTCCCTCCTATAAATAGGACCTTAAGCACTCATTTGTATTTGGTTGGTTATTTGAAATCTTAAAGAAACTCTTGCACTTATATTTCTCTCATTCTCATAATCACCCAAATCCTTATATCTATCTCATTCTTGCTTGTGTGTTATCAATATGGGTACCTAACAAGTAGTATCATTCGCCGGAAGAAGGTGTAGTTCTTATTTTTAAGTTGAATCTGATCCAAAACCTCTTTTTCTACTCGATTTTTGTGAAAATTTTGTACTTTCTTGTTTGTTTATTGGTTTTTATCACATCTTTGCTTACAAACTTGTGCTACAAATCATAACAAACAAAAAAGTGTCAAACTTTCTTTCAAAAAAGTGATTTGAGTTTGGTTGTATTTTTTTAAGGCTTTCTAAACGTTTTTGTTTAAAAAGATCATTACTTTTCTTGTTTTTCTTGGCTTTTAACACTTTTTTTTTATTACAAACTAGTGTTATAAACCTTTTCTAACAAGAAAGTTTCAATCTTTTTCAAAAATTTGGAGTTTTAGAAAAATTTTGTAATTGATTTTGTACTTTTTTCTAGAACACAAAAAATTTTCATAAAAATCATCAAGTTTGCAAATTTCTTCAAGTTTTGGTGTTTTTATAACTAGAAATACAAGAATCTTGAAATACAAACTTCATTTGGATGAGCTTTTTGCAAAATCAAAATTCTAGCAAACTTTCTAGAACACACTTGTACCATCTTTCTAAATCACAAAGTTTCTAAATTACAAAGTTTCTAAATCCCAAAGTTTCGAGAACACACTTGCTCCCGTTGCTTACTCGGTGTTCCCCTTGCTTGTATAAGTAAGAAAACACTTCGACTCGTGATATACTCTCTAAATTGTATAATTTAGAAAGTTTTGGTGCTAAGTTCTAGAACACTGAAAAGTTTCTAGAACACTGAAAAGTTTCTAAAACACTAAAAAGTTTCTAGAACACTGAAAAGTTTCTAGAACACTGAAAAGTTTCTAGAACACTGAAAAGTTTTTAAAACACTGAAAAGTTTTTAAAACACTGAAAAGTTTCTAGAACACTGAAAAGTTTCTAAAACACTGAAAAATTTCTAAAACACAAAAGTTTCGAAAAAACTCATTTTTCGAGAACACAGAAATTACCAAAGTTTCGAGATTACATATTTTTTCGAGAACTCTCAATTTTTTTTTCGAGAATACAGTTTTGAAATTACCAAAGTTTCGAGAACTCTCAAATTCTTTCGAGAACTGCTTTCTGACTAAGTTTCGAGAATTGACATTACATCTATACCTTCTATAAGATCCATCTATCACAAAAGTTTCTTTCTAACATCTTTTTGGCCGGAAAATTTGAGTAAAATTTATTTTTTTACAGGAGACTAAACGTTTAATTTTTTACGCGAAATTCAAATTTTGGTACAACGGTGAAAATTTTGGCCAAAAATTCAAATTTTTATGGCAAAATTCAAATTTTTTCGGTAAAATTTGGCGGCAAAATTTTTTAAACTCAAAATTTTCCTGTGACCTTAGAATAGCATTTTACGGTGATTTTCAAAATTTTGGAACAGAAAATTTTTCAAATTAATTTTGGAGGGAAAACCTGAAATCACTATTTCGACCTTGGTTTTACATTTCTGTTTGATTATTTCGATTACATCGCAACAATCAAGGGGGAGAGAAATGTCGTTTACAATGTCTCAAGTACCTTCTGCCAACTACCTTCCTCACCAATATTCTCATCAGCAACAGTATCATCAACAACAAAGTCACAACTCCCTCATTCGTCAAGTTCTGCTATTTGGCAATGAATCAAGGCCTCCAATGTTGCTACCAGGAACATATACTGATTGGAAATGGAGATTTCTACAATGGCTCACAGATCGTCCTGATGCAGATCTTATGCTTAAATCCATTCAAGATGGTCCATACAAAATGATATTTCTTGCTGACTCAACAGGAATTATCAGACTACAAACTGATGAAGATTTGAATGATACTGAACTTGCTCAGTACGATGCTGACCAACAAGCGGCATGGTTCATGACACTAGCCCTTCCCAACTCAATTTACATGAATATGGACTTTCAAGCCAGTGCTTATGAAATGTGGAAATATATTGAAGCTATGCATTGTACAAAAGAACTTCATCACATCAGAATGAAGCATATTCTTGAATCCTGTTTAAGCATGAATCCTCTAAAGATCATCCTCCCTGCTCCACCATCTCCTGATGTTGACCATGGATCCTTAATTTACACTCCAAATGGTCTCCTCTTCAATCCTCCAAATGCACCTGAGCCTATCTTCATTCCACAGTACCCTCCTGCAACAATATATAATCTTATGCAATCACTTCTTCAAAATCTTGTGAAGCTTGGACAAGTATCTTCTGAGAAAGGCAAATGCGTGATGACTTCAACTTATGAATGCTTTAACACAATGGAAGATACTGATGACGAAGAAGATCTTATTGAACCAAGCATGGCATTTATGGCATATACGGAAAATATTGCAGATGTGGAAGCTCAAGATTATGATTCAACTTCACTCTCTGACGATAATGTTGAATACAATGCCACACTTAGTCAAGTGGAAGTTGAAGGGGGTAATCTCAATGCTGTTTTGCAAAGTGTCATGGGAGATATTCCGTCTGATGATGAATATGCTGATTTGGAATCCTATACAGTAGATTTGGAAGCCGATACAACAGATGTGATGTTAAGGGCAAACATGCAGGAATTTCACATGAATTATACAGGCCCAGAGTATGATTATGATGATTCCGAAGATCCATTTGTGAAATTACACAAAGAGAAACGCATGACATCTTTAAGATTACTTTATTCATACCTTAAGCTTCTCTCAAACAAAGACTTAGCAGAAACTCGTTCCGAGAGTGGATTCAAATGGTAATTTCCAAACCTGTTTGGAGAAAATGTTAATATTTTCACTACTTCAATGTTTGACAACGTGAATCAACTTGAAAAGCAACTTGCAACTGAAGAATTTCACGAGAGTGAATCCAATGTCGCCTTCAGAGTGGTCAAGAAAAAGTTTCAACATTTCATCTGTTATGACTGTGAATATGGAAGCTAGTATTTTTTAGAATACACTCGAATTGAGGCTCAAACCTTCAAAGATATATTGCTCCAACACCTGGATGCTATTGAAAAGTCAATTATTGAAAGAGTACTTCACAGACTAGAACATGACAAAAGGGTTAATAAAAGGAAGTTGCAGATTCAAGAAGAGCAAATTCATAAAGTTGATGCATTGGAAGCTAATTTGGTTTTCATAGATAGCAATGGGACAGAATCAGAAGTGCAGAATGACAGCAGTAGATTAGGGAATGATACAGATGCAGACTGTGCAAAGATCAGACCCTCCTATGACTCAGAGCCCAACTTTGACAAAGAACAGATGGATGAGGAAGATGTCATACCCATCTATGAGACAGAACTGAACTTTGACAAAGAGCATATGGATGAGGTACAATCTACTGTTGATCATATGATGCCTGTAATTGAGAAACAACAATCTGAGCAACCTAACTTTAGCAATGAAGGAGAGGTTGACCAGGATGTTGTACAATGTCTTGACAAACGTTCTGAGTCTGAGTCCTTACCTGATAATCCAATAACTGAAACATCATACCCAACTCTTGAGTCTGAAAACATTCTTCTCAAAAAGACCATTGCCCAGTTTCATAAAGATTTTTCAAAACTGGAGGCACATTGCATATCGCTTGAACTTAAGTTGAAAAACGAATCTCTAAATTCGGGCAACAATGGTCAATTTTTAAATGAACAAAGTAAACGTGTGGATACATTAGTTAAAGAAAATGAGCTTTTAAAAGGTCAAATTCAAGCAAAAGTGTTTGCACATGATGCATTACAAAACAAATTAAGAAGACTGACTGGCCAGAGTGTGGATACTAAGTTTGCAAAACCATCAATCTTGGGGAAACCGCCTTCTCAAATAAACAGAAAACAATTAGTGGTTAGACAACCAACTGCATTTAAATCTGAACGACCTAAATTTTCAAAACCTCGGTTTGCCTCCCAAGTTGTTGAGAAAAACAATTTGACAAAACCAGTCACTCCACATTCTTGGCCTAAGGAAAATGCATCTGTGTTTGCCAAATCTCAACACGTGATTATACCAGGCTCATCTAGGATTAGTTTGAAAACAGTGTCTAAAACGAACATTAAAAGTAAAAAGTCTTATGGCACATATGACATGTACAAGAACTATGATCTAGAAAAGGCTAGGAAAAAGGCGCTACTTCAAAAGGATGGAATTTTAGGTTCAAAACCTCGTGTGATGCCTTCCACTGTAGTACAGAACACTTCTTGTAATAGCACACCAAAACCTAAGAGTAATCAACAAACTAATAGGAATTGGATAGCTTCTAAGAGTAGTTGCGTAAATAATCATGTTGTTTGTGCTTTAAAATATCTTCTAAAAGGAATTTCACTTGAAAAGGCTCAATCGACTAAGACAAACAAACCCGTTGAACCAAAAGTCATAAGTCAGAAACCTAAGAAGTGGATCAATATAGGACGTAGGTTTTCTCAACGAAGTGATGCTCCCACATTTCATTCCACTGCATCTAAAAGGAAAGCATCTCCTAGATCTAACATTAGGTGGGTACCTACGGGTAGAACTTTTAAATCGATTGGTCTTAGATGGATTCCTACAGGAAAGATTTTAGACATTTGCACCAAAACTAATGTGAAATCCGCAACATCTATCCCTGAGGCGAGAAAGGAAATCATTGATATAGTGTGTCCGAGTGTCAAGAAGATAATTGACACTACATCTTTATGCTTCTAACATCCGGAACCCAATTACACTTGGGGATCCATGTTCTCTGTTTTGTCTATTCTTTCTTCTTTTCAGATATAACAGGAATGGCTTCAGAACAAATCAGTTTCGGACCCAAGCTTAATGGATTGGCTTCTGAGCACAACAGCTTAGGACCCGTAATCAACCGTTTAAAGCACTTCAGCTATGGCTTCTAAGCAAAACAGCTTAGGACCTGCAATCAACCGTCTAAACTTTCTGGATACTTCGGCTGAACCATTGTCACTCTCTCGCAAGGAATTGGAAACCCTGTTTGCTCAACTGTTTGATGATTCAATTGAAAACTGTCCTCAAGAAGTCTCACCAATTTCCGCTGCACACCCTGAGAATATTCAACAACCACTGTTGAAAAAGACAGTCCTCTAAGTGAATCTCCAACAACAGCAGGACAAACCACTTTCAACTCTAGACAATCAGCTGAAGATCTATAACTACAATCAGTACCACAACCTGCAGATTATGACGGAAATACGTTCTTCAACCCATTTGCACCGACTCCAACCGTTCTTGATAGAATAGAGTCGTCTTCTCGCAATTTGGATCCGTCTAATATGCATACGTTCTAATAACATCACCCTTCGACACATCATTGGAATTAAATGGATTTGGAAAACAAGCTGGACGCAGAAGGCACAGTGATTTGCAACAAATCTTGTTTAGTTACAAAGGGATACAGTCAATGAAGCATTTGGATGAGAACTTAGCTCACGGACTACGGCTATGTATTTGACTAGATCTCAATGTACGGCGACTCAAAGTGTTCTTTTGCAATCTCAAACAAAACCATTCATCATTCCAAAGCCCAACAAATTGCTCTCCGCTACCATTTCATCTAAGAACATGTCAATAAGGGTACAATTGAATTAGAGTTTGTGGGTATTGAATACCAGTTGGCGGACTTGTTTACAAAGGCATTACCTCTATCAAGGTTTGTTGATATAGTTCACCAAATTGGTATATGGTGTTTGACTTCAGATGATTTGCAAAATTTTCTTAAAACCTAAGAGAGTCAAACATCAAACTCTTTTTGTAAATATTTTATCAAAAAAAAAAATCTAAAAAAAAACTTCTTTCTCGTGTACAAACTTCAAATCTTCAAAACTATGTTCCTCTATTAAAACAAAGTTTGCTTCACATTGTCAAAATGGAACATGTTTTGAGGGGGAGAAAACGTTTCACAAAATCATGAAGTTTGCACACCTAATCGTTATTCTTCAAGGATAAAATGTTTCTTCATCATTCGGATTAAAAACTCATTTTTCAAAAAAGTTCTATGATCTCTCAAATTAAAATGTGCAAAATAAATAAATAAATAAATAAATAAATGATTCACAAAATTAATGCTAATTCGAGGGGGAGAAAAGAAAATTTTTTCGGCAAGGATTATAAGTTAACCATGTTTAGACTTCAAATGGAAAAGTAATTAACCTTTAATGAGTATAGCTCACAAAAGTCTTAAACTTAGGTAAAAGGACATTGTTAAATAAAAAAAAATAAACCGGGCTCTAATAAATATTTCCACAAATGTTCTCAAAAGTTCCACACATAATTAAAAACCTCAACGAATCAGACTAACAATTTTTTTATCCTCGATTTCTTGTCGATTGTGAGTTTCTAATTTCTTCATTGTTGTTGTCTAATCATTCCCTAAATGTTTCAATGTTTTTAACGGTCAAAAAGGCATAATCAGAAACTAGGGTTCATGTAATTATCGATCGAGGCGTTTCTTTATTATGTGTTTAGGCTAATTAATTATTTCATATAACTTTAGTGAACACTAAAGAATGCTCGATTGGTGTGTTTGCTCGATTAGAAACAACATAGGTTTGAAATCATGTGATTTAGGGTTTAAGATGTCGATGTCTTTGCTGCTACTAGGGCATTTATTTGTACAATATTCTTGCATTATGATGCTAACATGTGTGCAAAGTCTCAAATCATAACCCCAAACCATGATAATAATTGGGAAATCTCGAGTGATAGAATGAATTAATCTGTGATCTTGTGCGTTAATTTGAGATTTCTGAGCATTTTTGTAGATTTAGAATGAGTTTTTTGATTCATCCGCATACTTGTTTATGCCTGATGCATTTTCTCTATGTGCAAGTACATGTCATCCCATTGAAAGTCAAAACTTCAACAATTGTCAAAATGTTTCTCACGGAACATATTTTGAGGGCAAAGGATTAAATGTGTTAAAAGGCTAAAACTGGTAAAAGGATTCAAAATAGTGAGAAACAAGTTTTTCAAACTCTACACTCTCGATTTACACCAGTAAAGCAAGAGTGGAAACCAAAGCAAAGTCGTTCAAAACCTTTCGAATTTTCAAAATCTGGAATGCTTTGGCTACAATAAAAGAATGACTCTGATTTGAAAATCCCAAACACTGAAAGTTTTCCATTCATAACAAAAACAAATCTTCAAAAAGAATCCATGAAGTTCAACTTTAGATGGAAATCTTCTTCTTCAGATTTTAAAACTCAAAAGAGAGACTCCGGGTCTTAAACAACTTTCAAAAGTAAAAGAGTTTTAAATTTCCATTGATTCAACGAGTGTTATTTCAAAATGTAACAAAGATTTTTCGATCCTCGTTGGAATTCAACATCTTTTAATCGGATTGACACAACCTACAAATGGATTTCAAATTTTGGTTAACTAAGGTTTTCAGTCCTCGAGGTTGTTGTCAAATCTGATATTCAAGCATTCTTTGTTGTGTAATACTTGATTGTGTTTCCTAAAACCTTGAGCAGAATCATCTCACGAATTTTCAAAAAAAGTATTTCTTAAATACGATTCCATATTTTGCTCAAGAAGACTATCTCTCGAATAAACTTCATTATTTGAGGGGGAGTATTTTGTTTAAAGAAAACTAATTTTGTATGAAAACAACGACTTGTGCACACATTATAGTGTGCAACTCGGTTTTTCAAAGAAAGGAAAGTGCCTTGTTAAACCATTTCTTAAAACCAAACGTGCACTTATCCTAAAAACAAGAAGCAAGTTCTCACGCAAATTTTATCTCATACTTCTTAATCTTGAGCAAAATTTATTCAAAATTTTTCAAAACTTTTCAAAATTTTGCTCAAAATTTTTCAAATCTTTACTCCCCAATTCGCTTCAAAAATTTTAAATTCTCAACAAAAAAAAATGCGAGTTTTGAGGGGAGTATTTCCAAAACTAAATGTTTTGTCAAAATCGAACATTATGGCTTGTGCACACATAACAGTGTACAACCCATACTTGTAATGAAAGGACCCTGAGGTACGCATCCGTGCCTCAATCCTTATATAAGGAGCGAAGGCTTCTTACTTTTGAGTAGAGTTAATCAAACATTTTTTGATTTTCATAATTCTGCTCAAAAGACAAGTATTTCACCTCAATGAGTATTCACTTGTTGAGGGGGAGCACTTGAAAAATTCATCGTTTGAAATACAAAGGTTGTTGTTGATATCTCCCCATAAGACTCAAAAAGCATATTTTAATCAAAAGTTTATCGAAAACAACATCTCATATGCTATTTTTGAGGGGGAGGAAAGTGAAAGTGATTAAAATATGAAAGTTAAATGTTGCTTAAAAGTCAAATCTCATGAGAGCTAGACTCAGAATTGACCCAGGAATTAACAAAACATAAAAGTTAGTAAACTCGAAAAGACTTATCCTCGATGGGTAATAACATCAAGTTAGTTACTAGAGCTAGTTGTCACCGAAAAGCTGACAATGTAACTCTTTAACTAGCCACGTAAGCGTGTCTCGAAAAGGATTTGTCTTAGTAGAAATGTACCATTTCGAGAAACTTTCTGTAGATTTGACCAGGCCGGGTAATAACTTCAAGCTAGTCTAACTAGTGATGTAAGCGTGTCTCGAATCGGTCAGGTTCACAGAAAGTGGATCAATTCAAAAAAAGTGCATGCTCCTCCCGCATGTGCAAATTTATTTAACACTTATGAGCACATGTGAAGGGGGAGCCCTTCATAAGTTAACACAAAACTCTCAAAGTGTTAAACTAAATGTTTTGATAACCACAAACACTTTGAGAGATTTTCAATCAAAGGTTTTTTGGCTATTGTCGGATAATCATGGAGTTATAAGGTGATTAAGATAGGAAATACAGTCCTATGATCCGCCAGAGCCGGAGGGATCTACCCAAGGACATCACCAATAGATAGAATTAGAAGTCCTTAGGTATGATACGATAAAAGGAGAAAAGAATGAAAGGGAAAGAAGGAGTTGAAGAATTAAAAAGAAAAGTAAAGAAAATGGTGAAAAGAAATAGCCCTCCATATATTCAACCTTAGGGCAGACACCGGGTTCAATTCATATGCTACTGGTTGTTGCTAAGGCGACACCGGTATTGAAGACAAAGTCGTCATGGACCCAGTGACGCAATGCACTAAACCTTCTGGCCACTTAAGGTCTCTTAAAAGAGCTTGTTTCATTCTCACGGGGAACCGGTGTAATCTATCGACTTATCTCTTAGAGATGGTTGATATTGAAGCAGGAGACCCCTCCCTAGTCTCCGCATAGGAAACCTAAGTGTGCACTTTTTGAGTCTAGAGCCATGAGATACATCAAAGATCTCTTAGGAACACTTAGTATTTCTACAACTGGTGTTCTACATCAATGGACACCAGCTGTAAATTATTAAGTCCTTCGCAGATCTTAGCAATCTGCCAAGAACGTTTATGAGAGAATTACAAATGTATTTCTCAATGATTGAACGGAAATTCTTGCCAGGGTCAACATCAAACAGCCCTGACAGCAGGTCACTTCGGTAACTCCTTGTGGGTTACGCTTAGTGTTTGCGGTGGTTTCTTAGCGGTCTACAGTCGTGGAGTGATCCTCAGCAACTCACCCAGTCATTGAGCTACTTAGTAGGTCTTGTAAGCTCCCTCGGGAGTATCTGACATGGGAACGGCCTTGATAAGGGTTAGAAGGAGTCTTCACACTATGCTGTTGACGATCTCTAATTCCTTATCTGTAAGTACCAGATGTTTTATTGCTAACTGTTTACCTGCAGGTACACATCATCTCCATGGCGACGGATTCCACATGCTCATACATGCATCTTGAAGTCATCAAAAGCTCCCTCAAAGATCAAAGCAACACAAAGTTCAAAGAAAGATTCTACACCAAAAGAAAGAATCTACAAAGTAAAAAGACTAAAGATCTAAGTGTATGAAAGGGAACTACGTGCATGTATAAGTCAGAATTCAAAGATGTATGAGCATGTTGGAATGGCGGACTACCACAAACGCAGAAGTGATGAAAGGCAGACAACTTCATAACTTGATCACTATCACAACAACAATGAACAAAGCACAAAGAACAATGAATGATTCTTATCTCATTATTTTTGAAAGACATCTAAAGCTGTGAAAGTTCAAAGATGAAGAAATGACAAAGACGTCAAGCAACCGTGATGACCAACCCTTAGGGGGAGATTGTTGGGAACGAAGTTTTACTATTTTATCAAGTATCGGTCATTTATAATAAAAGTTAGGTTGCTTTGTTATTAATTACTTACATTAAGTTTTATTTTATATGTTTAAGGCTTATGAAAAGCCCACAAGGCCTTCAAGGCCCACGAATGATGGAAGATGGGAGCTAGGAGTGCTGCCCTAGCTTCCCTCCTATAAATAGAACCTTAAGCACTCATTTGTATTTGGTTGGTTATTTGAAATCTTAAAGAAACTCTTGCACTTATATTTCTCTCATTCTCACAATCACCCAAATCCTTATATCTATCTCATTCTTGCTTGTGTGTTATCAATATGGGTACCTAACAGGGACAACGTACTCAACTAACACCTTGGTACAAACGAGCCAAGTGCTTTGCCTTGATGTAAAGCATATCCCATGCGGGAAAGGATGCATTTACGCAAAGTGACATTTGACTTAGTTTGACCAATAAGGGAGTAAACCCGTTACGTGATTAGAGAAGACGTAAGTGGTATGTGTTAATTCACATACCATTTTATGGCCAAAAATCGACCCAAATTGACTAAATGAGCTAACAAAATGCCAAAGAAACATGTGTTTTGAGATTGTGAACATGCAGGTATGGATTTCTCACAAAATGACGAAAAAACAATGATAAAACAACAACACGAGCACGAGAGTGGGAGACGGTCAAAAAGTCAAAGCTGGGATCCAAAAGTCTATTTTAGTCCTTCATGAATTCAAGTTTGGCAGAATTAATCCTTGGAAGTTACTTTGCAAGAATGGCATTTTCAGTCCTTGAAGTGTGTGCAAATTACAAAAGTGGTCCTTGCAACTTCATATTACCAAATCTGAAATTACATCTTAAGCCTAGTCCATTTATGATTTTCAGTCCAAAAGCCAAAGCCTATCATAAAATACCTTTGAGCCCAATAAAAATCCCATGGTCAAGCCCACTTATACCTCGGTCAATAATAATATTACGGTCAATAAAGTCAATCTTGGTCAAATCATTTAAACGAGCCATATTTTCCCCCAAATAGCACCAAACCCAGAATCCCCCACCTTTCCCATGAACCCTAGAAATCGAGCCATTGCTCAATTGGTTCACACCACCCTTATTGATCAATCATATATCAATCATTAAGCTTCTAGAAACACTCTCACGTGTCAGAGCACATGTCAGTGAGAGTGCGTGCACATTTGGGACAGATGGCGGCTCATTATTTGTCAAGATGCGTCACACACTCTCCTTGGATTCTGCTGACAAGACAGAGAATTTAGCACACTAGAAGGGGACAGATGGAGGCATATGATTGGACAAGCCACGTCTCAGATTATGATCCAAGGGCCAAGATTAGAATAAAGAAACACAAATCAATCCAAGGGTGATAAAAGGGACTGAAGAAGCACAAAGAGTGGTGTGGATCGCCAGCATGGCAATCAGACCCCTAACCTCATCTCTTCCTATAAATAGAGGTGTTTAGAGTTCATTTTTCATGTAATTTTCTAGTGTAGGTAAATGCTGTCAAATTTAAGTTAGCATTGTAATCTAGTTTAGTTTATGTAATTTTACTTCTGAATTTTAATAAAAGTTTTTCTTTCAATAAATCTCAGCTTATTTTTCATCTTATATCTGCTTATTTAGATTCATTATCTTTGTATTCTGCTTATTATAGTTGAATTTTAGCTCAATCAATTACTTTTATACAGTCTTATATTCATTTACATAAAAATAAAAAAAAAAATAAAAAATAAAAAAATAAAAAAATAATAAATATAAAAAAATGTTTACATAACAATTACTATAGCTTTCAGTGGAGCTTATTTTCATTTTTATACATTTCATTTTAGCTTATCAGGTTTTAGTGAAATGTTTTGAGTTTATGTTCATCATAAGTCAAGTTTCAGAACTGATTCAGAAGTTGTGTGGTACTATGGATAAGTATAGTCAAAAAGGGAAGGACCTGCCTATCTAAAAGATACGCAAGCATAGTGAATCCCCTCAATTGATGTGAGGGGAAATTGCTTTGTGAATATCTTATTTTAATTCCACTAAATTTAGCTGTAGTTTTATATTATTGTTTCATTGAATTAGGTTGCTCATATATTGTAGTTATACCTGGGTTTAAGTTTTTGTGATTCTAAGTTTTTTTTAATAGATTAGAATTGATTGCTGTGTGTCTTATTAGTTATAGTTTTTAGATCTGTGTTCATTAGCTAAATTTGAGTAACTGTTTTTGCCTAGATCTGTAATCTGTCACATCTGCTATATCTCATAGTGTATAACTGTGAATTTGGATTCAAGTGGATATATGCATGAATGATATTTCATATTGATCTATTGAGTTGCTTGAATCTGAATTGGATTGAGTATCTGTCATATTTGTGGATCTGTGCATTGAGTTTAAGTGGGATCTGGTTGTTATTGGTTGTGGAAATTGCTTCTGTTTTGATCTTAGTAGCTCATTAGATCTGTGCTTTGGAAAATTTGTAGGGTTAATCATTGTTTAGTAGTAGTTGCAGCATTATTGTTACAATTGAGGTGTGTTTGGATCTGCTATGATCTGTGTTTTCTTGAGGCTTTAGTTTGGTTTTTTTCTACATAATCAGCTTGCACTAGGTTAAGTTAGGTTAGATTTATTATAAAATTTGGTAGTTTAATAGTAAAAAGTCTAGATCAATTCTCTATGCATTTCTGAGTTCTAAAAGTGGTTCTGTGCAACTGCAATTCTTAAATTTGATAGATATAAACTGCATTCAATTTTTTTCAGTCATAGACTAGCTTGAAATATCATTTAGGACAAGATATTTGCATTAGAAATCCATAAAAGTCAAAGTTAGATTGCATCTCTAATAGTCAATTGTTGAATTGGAAATAGGTTTAAGGTCTATTGAACTTGAATGATTTTGGAGTATTTTAGGGTAAGTTTAGATACTAGATTTGCTTGATTTTATATCTCAGTTTATTAGTGTCACTTTTGCCCCCATTACCACGGAGTGTTGAGCTTATCTCAACTGTTTATTTAGCCATTGAAGTTGCTTGACCGAGACAGTGGTCTGCTATTGAATTTAGGCATGCAATTCTGTATAAGTGATTGAATTTGTGATTTGATTGTTGTTCTGAGTTGATTCAGTGTAGTATAAGTGTTGTGCATCACCATTTTATTTCTGTTTCTGCTTATGCTTGTTCTGCTCATTCTTGTGAGCTTATTTTGAGCTTATTGCTATAATTATGAGCTTCTGTGGATTCAGTGTGATATTTCTTGATAATTTCTGTATAACTGAGTTCATTACATCATTCTAAGTCTGTTTTTAAAGTTCCAAACAGTTTGGATCACAAGTGCTTATTAATAAGGACTTGTGATAAGCTGATTTAACCAAAATAAGCAGTTTAACTTTTCATTTTCACTTCAAATTTTTTATCTGAGTTCCTTTTTATATTTTAGATTTTCTGAAATTTTTCCATATTTTTTGAGTCTTTTTACTATTTTTCTCAATTTATTTTTGATTTTATTCAATTTTAAATAATTTTTAATTACCAAAAATCCATAAAAATTCAGAAAAGCTTTAAAAAATACAAAAATATTTTAGGAAATTCTTTTATAATATTTTAGAATTTTTAGAATTAAATTTTCGTTTTTCCACTTTATTTTTCTATTTTTCTTTATTTTTAATTCATTTAAAATTCCAAAAATCAATTTTAATTCATAGAAAATAAAAGAAAAGTCAAAAAAATAATTTTCTTTTTCTGAAAATTCATTTTGTTAGTTTAAGATTTTTAAAAAATATTTTCAAGTTTGTAGGTTCACTTTTCAATAAAAGTTACGTTTTAAATTTTGCTGGTGCACTTCCGTTTTTACGTTTTTTTACTTTGGTGCATAATTAGTTTGTACTCTTTGCATATTTCATAATTGTTTGTGATTACTTGAATATCTTGATTGCTATTTTCGCTATTTCACTTTTCAATTCACGGTTTCACGAATCAATATTCTTGATTCCATTCGCCTTCACTGGGATACGACTCGGGTGATCCGTATTTTACGCGGATCACTTCAATATACTACTATATAATATATAAGTTGGTTTTCACACGAATCAATTTTTGGCGCCGTTGCCGGGGAAGGTCGAAGTAAATTTTTGAATATCGTTTTGAAAAATCATGTTTTGTTAAGCCTTCCTCTATTTTGTATATATATCTCTATAAAAATTGAAAAATTCAAAAGACTTTTCCTAAAGTGTTTACAAAATACCAAAAAAATAATAAAGGTTACAGCATCGACTCGACCGAAAGGAAGGGCGTTGTAAACCAAAAAAGTCTCACAATATAACGAAAATGTAAAATTAGTTGTTTATCGGACTATTTCAATTACTACGACCGATTAAGCGGGAAATACGGAAGCTAAGACATTAAATTGCTAGCTGAAGAGAGATTCATTCTTCTCTCCCGTCTCGTCACGAGTGGTATTGAAAGAAACGGTTTTCAATTAACGTTACGTTTTAAGAAAAGAAAAACAAAAGAAATAAAAAGTTTTTTTAAAAAAAAAAAATATATAAATAAATAAAAACAAAAAGATTTTCCTTTTTCTTTTTCTTTTCTTTTTGATTTTGCTTTTGGTGTATGCACACCCGCTCTTCTTTTGAGAGTCTTATATCACCTTTGTCAAATCCCGAAAAGGTAATTCGACACACACACCGTGTCCATTTCCTTAACGTTGAGGAAATGAATCCGAATAATCAACATCCTCCGGTGGGTGGTGATGAAAACCACACATGCCGGCTCCCGATCTCCGAACGATGGAGGAGTTGTGCCAACCTATGATGCATGGTAGAGGTGGCCCGATTGCCCCTCTAAATATTGAGGCTACGGATTTTGGACTTAAGCACCACATGATACAACAAGTCCAAAATTCGTGCCAATTTCACGGACTACTGGGTGACGATGCAAATAAGCATCTCGATAAATTTTTAACCGTCACCCAAAATATGAAGCAAAACGGGGTCTCTGATGACGCCCTCCGTCTCTCTCTCTTCCCCTATTATCTAACGCATCATGCCACCGCGTGGTTTGATCGCCTTCCCAGGAACTCGATTCATACTTTCAATGAAATGGTCTCTAAGTTTCTGGTGAAGTATTTTCCACCATCGATGGTGACGAAGTTGAGGAATGATACTAGCAATTCTCGACAACTCCCCGATGAGTCTTTGTTTGAGGCTTGGGAACGTTACAAGCTTGCCATTGATCGTTGTCCGAATCATAATATGCTTCTCTTCACAATAATTGATACGTTTTATAATGGTTTGACTTTAAGACATAGGGACACGATCAATGCTGCAGCTGGTGGTACTTTCATGAAACGTCGTCCCGAGGATTGTTACGAGCTAATCGAGAATATGACGGCCCATTACAACTATTGGGATTCCTCAGCCGAGAGGAATGAGCCAATAAGATCGACTGTGACTCTAAACTCTTCTTCTTCTAACCCCGAGCTAGCCGTCATGAATAAGAAACTTGACGATTTGTCGATGGCTATGCTAAGAATGTACCAAATGATGCCGAATCAAGTCAAGAACACACAAGTTAATATGGTCAATATCGTTTGTGAAACTTGTGGTGGTCCACATTCATACCTTGAGTGCCCAACCTCCAGTGGCTTTGCTCAAGAGAACGTGTATGCTGCGAATATGGGTGGTAACGGTTACCCATAACCTCAAGGAGACTGTAATCTCCTCAGCTACCGTTCGAGCCATTACCTTGGACCACCCGGGTTTAAACAACCAAATCAAGTGAATCGGAATAACAATGTGCAAAACCGTAATCATCAATTTAATAACAATCAAAATCACAGCCGTGGGAATAATGGTTTTCAAGGACAAAATCAGAATTTTCAACAAAATCAAAACCGGGGAAATTATCACCAAGGCCCGTCTCAAGGGAACAATTTTCAAAATAATGGGAATTTTCAGAATAATAATCATGGAAATTTTAATCAGAACAATGGCAATTTTCAAAACCGTGGGCAAAATTTCAATAATCAAAATCAAAATGTTATTCCAAATCCGTCGCCCACGGAAGAGTTGATTAAACAATTGATTCAAAGTCAACAAGCTTTAATTGCTAAACAAGATGAAACAACAATTTTATTTGCAACTCAAATCAATGATCTCAACAAACGTTTAAATGCTCGACCCACGGGCTCTGGAACGTTGCCAAGCAACACGATCGCTAACCCGAGGGGCGATGCTAAAGCGATCATAACAAGGAGTGGTGTTACTTATGATGGACCGACGGCTCCGACTACCTCTTCTTCCCTACCTTCCAAGGTAGTCGCCCGTGAACCCTAGGTGACAACTGATACGGAAATTCCTATTAATAATGGAAGGACCGAAGACATCCAACCTCTGGTGGTCCTGACGTCTAAGGGAAAGGAAAAGGTTGTTAATGATAATGAAAATGAAACATCGGTTAAAACAAAGTTGCCATATCCGTCACACTTAAACGAACAAAAGCACCGAGAGAAGGATAAAAACCAAATGGAAAAGTTCTATCAGATTTTTCAAGAATTACACTTTGATATAAGTCTCGCGGATGCTATACTTTTGATGCCAAAATTTGCTTCGATGCTAAAAGGTCTTTTGAATAACAAAGAAAAGCTTTTTGAAATGTCAAGGACTCAAATGAACGAGAATTGCTTAGCGGTTCTTCTTAAAAAGCTACCCGAAAAGCTTGAAGACCCTGGCAAGTTTCTTATACCGTGCAATTTTCCTGGTATGGTTCAATGTTTCGCCTTGGCCGATCTTGGTGCTAGCATTAACCTTATGCCATTGTCGATATGGAAAAGTTGTCTCCTCCTAACTTGACACCGACGCTTATGACCCTCGAGCTTGCCGACCGATCTACGTCTCGTCCAATTGGCATAGCTGAGGATATTTTTGTCAATGTTGGGAAATTTCATTTTCCTGCGGATTTTGTGGTTGTTGATTTCGATGCCGATCCACGGGTTCCTCTCATTCTCGGGAGAGGATTCCTACGGACTGGCCGTGCCTTAATTGATGTATACGACGAGGAGATTACATTACGAGTTGAAATGAAGCCGTTACTTTTAACCTTGATCAAACCGCGAGATACTCCTCCGATTACGATGTTTCTTCCGTCAACCGTATCGATGTTATTGATGAACTTACGGAGGAGTATTCTCAAGAATTTCTTGGTTTCACCGACAATGCTTCGAGTGGCAATCCCACTCCTTCTTTTGAACCTATCGTCTCCGATTCTTCCCCTTCCCTCACTCCGTTTGAGGGAAGTGATCTTGCTTGGGAAGAAATCAATGCTTGTCTTTCAAATGAATCATTTTCACCGGAAATTGATAATAATAACTTTGATCCGGAGGGGGACATTTTATTAATTAAGAAATTGTTAAATGAAAACCCGATTGTTTCTTCCCCTCCGATGGATTTAAAAATGGCAGACGTAAAAGAAGTTAAGCCGTCAATAGAGAATCCTCCGGAGCTCGAGCTCAAGGATTTACCTCCTCATCTCGAATACGCATACTTGGAAAAAAAATGATAAATTACCGGTTATAATATCAAAAGGCCTTAAAGATGAGGAGAAGACACGACTCTTAGATGTGCTTCAGAAGCATAAAAGTGCGATTGCTTGGCAAATATCCGACATTAAGGGAATCGACCCTCGATTTTGTACTCATAAGATTTTACTTGAAGAAAATCACAAAGCTTCCGTCCAGCAACAACGACGGGTTAATCCACAAATCCATGAAGTGATCAAAAAGGAAGTTATCAAACTCCTTGACGCTGGAATGATTTATCCGATCTCGGATAGTTCATGGGTTAGCCTGGTTCATTGTGTACTAAAAAAGGGCGGAATCACTGTTGTGAAGAATGACGATAATGAGCTTATACCGACTCGACTTGTGACCGGATGGAGAGTTTGTATCGACTACCGCAAGTTGAATGATGTGACACGTAAAGACCATTTCCCGCTCCCTTTTATGGACCAAATGCTTGAACGTTTAGCGGGAAATGAGTTCTATTGTTTTCTGGATGGCTTTTCTGTGTACTTTCAAATTCCCATTAATCCCCAGGATCAAGAAAAGACCACTTTTACTTGCCCGTGTGGAACGTTTGCCTATCGTAGAATGCCCTTTGGCTTATGTAACGCTCCAGGCACGTTTCAACGGTGTATGATGGCCATTTTCTGCGATATGATTGAAAAAACCATGGAAGTGTTCATGGACGACTTCTCCGTCTATGGAAATTCTTTCGACTCTTGCCTCTCCCATTTGGAAAGTATGCTAATTCGGTGTGAAAACACTAATTTAGTTCTAAATTGGGAGAAGTGCCACTTCATGGTTAAAGAGGGTATAGTCCTCGGCCATAAAATATCCAAATCTGGGATTGAGGTGGATCGTGCAAAAGTTGACGTTATTGCTAAGTTACCTCACCCGACGACCGTAAAAGGAATTCGAATTCCTTGGTCATGCTGGCTTTTACCGACATTTTATTCAAGACTTCTCCAAAATTGCCCGGCCTCTGACCCACCTTTTAGAGAAAGACGCTTCGTTTAACTTTACAAATGAATGCGTCAATGCATTTAATGTTTTAAAGAAGAAGTTAACGGAGGCACCAATCTTAGTTGCCCCCGATTGGAACTTACCATTTGAGATAATGTGTGATGCAAGTGATTATGCTATTGGTGCAGTTCTGGGGCAACGTAAGAATAAGTATTGTCAACCGATACACTATGTAAGCAAGACCATGAATGACGCCCAACATCACTACACAACTACCGAAAAAGAGATGTTTGCGGTTGTCTATGCTTTTGAGAAATTTAGGTCTTATTTGCTACTTAAAAAGTGCATAGTGATATGGTCCACTCAGCCCTTAAGTACTTAATGGCAAAGCAAGATGCGAAGCCACGTTTAATGCGGTGGGTTCTTTTGCTCCAAGAATTTAATGTCAAAATACGAGACAAGAAAGGAGCTGAGAATCTTGCTGCTGATCACCTTTCTCGACTTGAGAACCCCCATCAAAGTGTTCTTGAGAAAAAAGGAAATTAATGATGCTTTTCCTCTCGAGACACTTGGGAGTGTGACTAAACTTGACCAAAGTACCCCATGGTTCGCTAATTTTGCGAACTACCATGCGGGGAAATTCATTAGGAAAGGGATGTCATCCCAGCAAAAGAAGAAATTCTTTAAAGATGTCCAACATTATTTTTGGGACGACCCCTACTTGTTCAAATTCTGTGCGGATCAAGTGATCCGGCGGTGTGTTCATGGTGCGGAAGCCGTTGAAATTCTTAAGGCATTCCATAGTGAACCCACGGGGGGACATCATGGTGCCAACTTCACCGCAAAGAAAGTGTTCGATTCCGGCTTCTATTGGCTGATGATATATCGGGATGCCCATGAATTGGTGAAAACATGTGATTCTTGCCAATGTCAAGGGAAAATTTCTCAAAAAGATGAAATGCCGCAAATAGCGATTCAAGTTTGTGAAATTTTTGACGTTTGGGGCATTGATTTCATGGGTCCATTCCCGTCATCTAGAGGAAACAAGTACATTCTCGTGGCCGTCGATTACTTATCTAAATGGGTTGAAGCGTAGGCGCTCCCCACCAATGAGGCCCGAGTTGTTGTTAAGTTCTTGAAAAGTCTCTTTTCCCGATTTGGTGCACCTCGAGCCATTATAAGCGCTCGTGGGACCCATTTTTGTAATGATCAATTTGCCAAAGTTATGATTAAATATGGTGTCACACATCGTCTTTCCACGGCTTATCATCCACAAACGAGTGGTCAAGTTGAGGTCTCCAATCGTGGTTTAAAACGTATACTAGAAAGGACAGTAGGAGAGCACCGTGTCTCTTGGGCCGACAAATTAGAAGTTGCACTATGGGCTTTCCGGACTGCTTACAAAACTCCCATTGGGTGTACACCGTATAAGCTGGTTTACGGGAAAGCTTGTCATTTGCCCATCGAACTAGAGCACAAGGCCTACTGGGCCTTAAAACATGCCAACTTTGAATTGAAAACCGCGGGTGATCACCGAAAAGTTCAATTGAATGAGTTAGTCGAACTTCGTGATCAAGCTTACGAGAATTCTTTGATTTATAAAGAGAAAACAAAAAGAATCCATGATGCCAAGATCAAAGACCGCGTTTTTAACGTTGGTGATCAAGTGCTACTTTTTAACTCTCGTTTAAAGATATTCTCGGGTAAGCTTAAAACCCGTTGGTCTGGACCATTCACAATAGCCCAAGTTTTCCCCTATGGTACCATTGAGTTAGCTCAACCCGATGGTCCCAACTTTAAGGTGAATGGTCACCGTTTAAAACATTACTTTGGAGGGGACGTACCAACCATGGTAGTCCCGGATCTCCAAACTTTCCCCAAGGACGATTGAATTCGGGGATCGAGTCAAGCTACGTGACTCGGAAATAAAAAACAAAGTGCTTCGCGGGTGGCAACCCATGCTTTTCCAATTTCATCTTCTTATTTTCAATTTTCTAACAGATAACGTGAGGAGGGGGTGCCTCTTCTACTCTTGTGTTTCGTGGTTGTTTGTGATGTTTGTTAGGATTGTCCGCGATTTATGACTCTCGTGCTCGTTATCTTCTCTCCGCTCGAGTTTCATTCATCGATGCTTATTGGAAATCCTATATCCGTGAATCTTATCGACTAACGTTTTCTTTGGCATACTTAATAAACGGCCTAGAATTTTGTTAGGATTACCTTAACCCGTAAAACATTGAGGACAATGTTTCATTCTAGTCTGGGGGAGGGTGAATCTTCGATTCGATTTTGACCTTGTGACTCCTCCCAAACCAACCAGTCAACCGTGTGCAGCTGATAGGCCCACCTGGGAGAAAGTGCAAGTTAATATTGACTGTGGAAGTACTGGGAAATCCCCGGGTCGTTAAGTCCCAACGAGATTGAAATTGTATTTGTAAACGATTAGGAAAGTGAGTGGTACTGAGGACAGTAACAGAAATGATTTGAGGGTTGATTATACTACTGATTGCTTGATATTTGGGTAATATGAAAATATATAAACAATAACAGAGATACAAGTAAAAGCACAAGTAAGAAAATCAGATAACAGACAGAAACAAGTGGTATTTTAACAAGTTACAAACTACAGGGGGTAAAAGTGAAACTTTTGCAAACTTAATATTAAAGAAAATGGAAAATGAAATTGAAATTATGAAAATGATTATTTTAATATTTAATTACTATTTAATTAATTAAAACTATTTAAAATCTAATTTAAACCTAAGTTAAATTAACTAAGATTGACAAGTATTACAAATTAACCTAAAAACTTACACAAATAATTTCTAAACCTAAATAAGAACTTGAAGAAAGTATAAAAAATGAAAATAAATATTTTTGTCTTTTTATGAGTATTTTATTAATTAAAAACTATTTAACTTAATTAAACTATTTTAACTATTTTAAATTACTATTAATATTAAATTACTTTAGAAAATTATGATAAAATTTATAAAACTATTTAATCACTACAGGAATACTATAAAATTATAAAAAGTTGCCAAAAATTATATTTAAGCTAATTGACTAATTAATTACTTATTAATTAATTTAAAGCTAATTTAATTAATTTAAATAAGAAAATTAGAAAATGGACAGTGGAAATTATGAAACTATTTTCTAAAAGTCTTAACTACTTTATAAAACTTAGGAAAAATATAAAATTCTAGTTTTGTTAATTAAAATTAAAGAAATCTATTTAATTACTAATATTACCTATTTAATTATGTAAACTAGTTTTAAATCTAATAAATAGTAAACTGCTTAGGAAAAATATAAGAAAATTATTTTAACTACTTAAAGGTACTAGGTAATTTATAAAATTATAAAATTGGACAAGTGCTTATTAATAAGCTGAGATGAAAATTAATTAGATAATTTCTATTAAATAGAAGCTATCACTATAATTAAAGTTTGCTTTTTCTGGTTTTTCTTTTATAAAACTACTAAAACACTTAAAATAAGAAACTTTTACAAAGACAACTACTATGGAACCTCAGAATAAGCACTGAGAGTGCTTATTTGCTTATACAGTTGACTTTTGTTGACTGTGGAGGTATTTAAGCACTAATGAACTATTGTGGGGTCCACACTGGTTAATCCATGTATAAATAAGCTAAACAAACTTAAATAAGCTGAAAACAACTAGCAATGATCACTGATAAGCAAATGGGAATGAAATAAGCACTTAGCTTAATATGATTCTGAGACAGAATGGGGACAAAGTTCCAAGCTGATTTCAGGTGGGGCCCAGTGGTCAAATGGTCAGACCAAGGGTCAAGGGTTCAAGCCTGGTAGGAGGGTGATTGGAGGAACCCAATTGTGAGGTGTAGGACCCACTGAGTGATCCACAAAACACCACCAAAGTTGGTTGGGTGGCTTAGGTCTGCTGAGACAGGGCAACTACTTTGCCTTGCAGGTCACTTCCAAGGGTATTTTTGTCCACTTAAAAAATTCTCAAAATTATGAAACTTATGAAAATCAAAGGCTCAGCTGGTAGAGTTAACACACAACAAGTTTCAAGCCTTAAAATACAAAAATCACTAATATTCTTGCTAATTTGGTGAAAATCTGAACAAACACTTTTTGACTTTTTCTAATTGTGAGCTCAGTTGACTAATATGAAGTTTGATCCTAATTTAGTGACTGACTATGACTAGTTAAGTTGTAATGAAGCTAATTTAGGCTAAATCTACTAGTTATGAGCTTAAGTGAATGATTATGGCCTTCAAAACACTACACAGTTAACTGTGTGGTGTTAATTTGGTGATTTTGACTTTTTCACTACAAATAACCAAAGAGATGGTCAATTTGGACTAATATAAGTCTGGGAATGATGAACAAACTAAGCTTAACCTATTAGCTCAACCACTGCATAACACAACAGCTTAATCCAAACACTCCTAGTGATGACCGTTTTTGTGATTACCAAAGCAAAACAAAGATTTGACCTACAAATCTGTTTCTAAACCTTATACTAACACTGACAGAGATCAAGTAAACATAAATCAACAATATCCTAAGTATTAAACCATGATATGGCTCAAATGGATTCTTGACTGTGAGATTTTTAGAAAATAATTTAACAAGTAATTTTACTTAACAGCCTAGCAATCTCAAACCATAAATACACTTGAATACACTGATCAAACATAAGAAACAAAGAAAGTAGCAATGATAAGCTAGAACACAGTTAAATGAAAGAAGTTGAAAAGAAAGCTTACAATGAGCACTTCAAACTAAACCAAGATCAAGAACCAAGAAACCTAAATTCCTCCCTGAGGATCTAAACCTAACTCCAAGCTTTTTTATGCTTCTAAATCTCTTCTGAAACCCAGAAATCAAAACCAAATGCTACAGTTGACTTTAGTTGACCAATTTGATAGTTATTGAATTTTTTTATCTTAGACTGATTAGTAAGTTGCTAAAAGCTTATTTGAGCTTATTGGGAGCTTACATGTGCTTACTGATCATTACCATCCACTACAAACAACAATACAACTTATTGAGAAATTTGAAATAAACTTGAAAATTGCATTGACTGAGAACTGACTTAGAACTTGAATTTGATTATCACAAAAGTTAAGATTACACTTTAATTGATTACACAAAGCTTAAAAACTTGATAACAAACTGAAACAACAGATTACAACTTAAACGAGACTATTTTTGCTAAAATAAACTATATCTGTTTCTTCTGCTCTTCTCTTCCTTTTATAAGTCCACATTAGGGTTTCATGAAGTGCTCTGAGCATATCCCACTTCAATCATAGCCATCCAATGCTCTGAATTGATCCTGACCTTCAAATCTACTTTTTGGCGCCAAAAGTCTCCAAGTTAACTTGGAGCCAACGTTCTGCAATTAAAGAATTGTGGATTGTTTTGGAGGTGGCAGGAGACAATTAGGATGATTTTTATGCAAGTTGGAACTGTATGGAAGAAAACAGAGGATAAAGTGAGGTTTGGAGAGAAATTTTGGTGTGGATAGCATTAAATGAAGTGTGGGTTTGTTGTGAGGTGGAAAGGAGGGTTTAGGGGAGTAGGGGGTAAGGTGGAGAGGTGAGGTGGTGGTGGAATACCACCTGGTTTTGGTGGTTTCAGGCGAGGGTGAGGGTGATGAACAGTGTGTGTGGTTTGGGCGGTATTGGATGGGTCAAACGGGGTCAACGCTCGTATTATATAATTAAGGGTGGACTGGGCTGAGGGAGTTGGGCCTGGGTAAAGGGTAAGGTTTGGATTGGATTGGAATTTTGGGTTTGGTTTTAATAACAAATAAAGGGTCCGGTTTGGTTGTGGTATTTATCAAGGACCAATTTTGTAATTTTGACAAAGTTAAAGGGCTGTAATTGTGATCTTCCCAAAGTGTTTTCAAGGACTTTAACTTGCCAAAAATGATAAACCAAGGACCAAATTTGTGATTTCTCCATTTAAAAATATCCAGGGACCTTTTCTGTAATTTCTCAAACTCCAGGGACCATTTATGTAAATTTGGATTTTTAAGGGACTGTGGTTGTAATTTCTCAAAATGTTATCATAAGGACTAATTTTGTCATTTTAGAATAGTACAAGGTTTATTTTATTAATTTCCCATTTTTAAACCTTAAGGACTAATTTTGATATTTTTGAAACTTGAGGGACTAAAGTTGTCATTTTGTAATTTTTCAACTTTGAAGGACTTAACTTGACAACTTAAGAATCCCTAAGGACCTTTGATGATATTTTTCATGTTTTGATTTACCAGGGACTTGATTTGACAAATTTTGAAACTTGAGGGACTGAAACTGCCAATTATACAAACTTTGTACGTTTTTCATTTGTTTTTGCATATTTTGTATTTGAAACATATAAACATACTTCTAAGATATTTTAAGTATTATGATGCATATTTGAGTGTTTTTGTATGTTTTGGCAGTTCAGATTGGTATAAAATGATGAGTATTTAGACACTCATCACCTTGCATTTTTCACAAATGTCGTGCACTTTTGCAACTCCGTTTTTTCATCAAAAATAAAAAATTGAAAAATTTCAAAAATTTTAATGAAAAAGTCATGAAAAAGCACAAAAAAAAATGAGAAAAATTGAAAAAAGTTGTGCAAAAATATAATAAAGTTTGAATAAGTGTTTTGACACTTTGTTGACTTTCTTGCTGGCGAGAGTAGGAATAAATATTTTGACTTGACCGGGCGTGTTGAGCCCAAGCTTGTTCCCTTAACCAATGCTGATCATATAAGCTTGTGCTAGTTTTGTACACAAGGAGCTATAAAATGCGAATTCTTTCTTAAGAATCTGCAAGTTCCCGTACTTGACTTTATATATTCGCAGCTTAAAAGCTTTCGCTAGTCTTTTACATCAGGAGCTAGAAAACGCGAATTCTTCTTCTAGAATTTGCAAGTTTCTGTAACTGACTTTATATATGCGTGGCTGATTATCGGCTAAGTATTCGCGGGTTTCATTATTTGGAATCTTAAATTGTGAAGAGCGAGAAATGATAGAGTTTATTTAGAAGTTAGATGCTAAACGTGGAGTAGTGGTTCTCTTTAGAGCTCATGAGAGGTACTTGTGGCTTTTTACTCCCATCAGAAACGTCACCAATATATAATAGATGTTCTATGTTAATTAGTGGTATTTCGGTTTGGATAATATTTAGTTCATTGTTTTCTTAAGAGAATTTTTGCTTTAGAAGTTGGGTATATATCAAGGAACATAAAAAAATAAGAGCAAAAAGTGAAAAAATCAAAAGTTAAAAGTTGATTATCTATGTGGTTTTGGAGCTACCCGATAAGCTTCCATTGATGTATGAGAAAAGTCAAGAAAGAAAAAAAGTGAAAAGTATGAAAAAAAAGTGAAAAATGAAAAATATGAGAAAGTATGAAAGTTATGATGAATAAGAGCTTATGTATAAATAAGTTGTTGGCGCGTGAGGTGCATGTGTTTGATTAGTAATTAATCACATGAGGTGCAAGTGTAGTACTCCGCAACTTATATCTATGATGTTGTATGTACCAAAATTCCTTGATGTGGACCGAATTTCTATTGCAGTGGTTCTTAAGAGAAAATGAATAACTACTTATCGTTTTAACTTAGGTGTCACTATCGGACTAAAAATTATTGAAACGAGAAAATATGAAGCAATTCATTTCTCAACAAAATAAAATATTGAGATACAAAACCTAGGACATGGGAGTAAGAAGTTTCCACAAGTAACTATTATGAGTAGTGTTAGCCTCTAACTTGTAGATAAGCCGTGATCACGTTTGTACGCTTAGTTTGGGGACTTGTGAAAAATCATGGATGACGATTTTTATCCGTACGGTCACTTTTCTATGAAAAGTGTTTCTACTCGTTGACCCTAATAATTATTGCAAAATAATAAAAGTTTAACAAACCGTCACAAGTATGAAGAATGAAAAATACAAAAATAGAAACAATAATGGAATAAAGGAATAAAAGAAAATTTTTGGAAAACGGAGCGTTTTCGGGAATAAATGATTTTATTACTTCTTTCGAACCTCCTTGCTACTTTACAAAGTTAGTAGGAAGAGTTTTGAAATTATTTATCCTAAAAGCGTGAATTGATCACATTGCGTGAGGACATGACAATATCTTAGTCTGGGGGATTTTGGTATGTGTTAATTCACATACCATTTTATGGCCAAAAACCGACCCAAATTGACTAAATGAGCTAACAAAATGCCAAAGAAACATGTGTTTTGATGTTGTGAACATGCAGGTACGGATTTATCACAAAATGACAAAAAATCAATGATAAAACAACAACACGAGCACGAGAGTGGGAGACGGTCAAAAAGTCAAAGCCGGGATCCAAAAGTCCATTTCAGTCCTTCATGAATTCAAGTTTGGCAGAATTAATCCTTGAAAGTTACTTTGCAAGAATGGCATTTTCAGTCCTTGAAGTGTGTGCAAATTACAAAAGTGGTCCTTGCAACTTCATATTACCAAATCTGAAATTATATCTTAAGCCTAGTCCATTTATGATTTTCAGTCCAAAAGCCAAAGCCTATCATAAAATCCCTTTGAGCCCAATAAAAATCCCATGGTCAAGCCCACTTATACCTCGGTCAATAATAATATTACGGTCAATAAAGTCAATCTTGGTCAAATCATTTAAACGAGCCATATTTTCCCCCAAATAGCACCAAACCCAGAATCCCCCACCTTTCCTATGAACCCTAGAAATCGAGCCATTGCTCAATTGGTTCACACCACCCTTATTGATCAATCATATATCAATCATTAAGCTTCTAGAAACACTCTCACGTGTCAGAGCACATGTCAGCGAGAGTACGTGCACATTTGGGACAGATGGCGGCTCATTATTTGTCAAGACGCGTCACACACTCTCCTTGGATTCTGCTGACAAGACAGAGAATTTAGCACACTAGAAGGGGACAGATGGAGGCGTATGATTGGACAAGCCACGTCTCAGATTATGATCCAAGGGCCAAGATTAGAATAAAGAAACACAAATCAATCCAAGGGTGATAAAAGAGACTGAAGAAGTACAAAGAGTGGTGTGGATCGCCAGCATGGCAATCAGACCCCTAACCTCATCTCCTCCTATAAATAGAGGTGTTTAGAGTTCATTTTTCATGTAATTTTCTAGTGTAGGTAAATGTTGTCAAATTTTAGTTAGCATTGTAATCTAGTTTAGTTTATGTAATTTTACTTCTGAATTTTAATAAAAGTTTTTCTTTCAATAAATCTCAGCTTATTTTTCATCTTATATCTGCTTATTTAGTTTCATTATCTTTGTATTCTGCTTATTATAGTTGAATTTTAGCTCAATCAATTACTTTTATACAGTCTTATATTCATTTACATAAAAATAAAAAAAATAAATAAGAATATAAAAAAAAATAAAAAAATAATAATAAAAATAAAAAAATGTTTACATAACAATTACTATAGCTTTCAGTGGAGCTTATTTTCATTTTTATACATTTCATTTTAGCTTATTAGCTTTTAGTGAAATGTTTTGAGTTTATGTTCATCATAAGTCAAGTTTCAGAACAGATTCAGAAGTTGTGTGGTACTATGGATAAGTATGGTCAAAAAGGGAAGGACCTGCCTATCTAAAAGATAGGCAAGCATAGTGAATCCCCTCAATTGATGCTGAGGGGAAATTGCTTTGTGAGTATCTTATTTCAATTCCACTAGACCTGCCTATCTAAAAGATAGGCAAGCATAGTGAATCCCCTCAATTGATGCTGAGGGGAAATTGCTTTGTGAGTATCTTATTTCAATTCCACTAAATTTAGCTGTAGTTTTATATTACTGTTTCATTGAATTAGGTTGCTGATATATTGTAGTTATACCTGAGTTTAAGTTTTTGTGATTCTAAGTTTGTTTTAATAGATTAGAATTGATTGTTGTATGTCTTGTTAGTTATAGTTTTTAGATCTGTGTTCATTAGCTAAATTTGAGTAACTGTTTTTTCCTAGATCTATAATCTGTCACATCTGCTATATTTCATAGTGTATAACTGTGAATTTGGATTCAAGTGGATATATGCATGACTGATATTTCATATTGATCTATTGAGTTGCTTGAATTTGAATTGGATTGAGTATCTGTCATATTTGTGGATCTGTGCATTGAGTTTAAGTGGGATCTGGTTGTTACTGGTTGTGGAAATTGCTTCTGTTTTGATCTTAGTAGCTCATTAGATCTGTGCTTTGGAAAATTTTGTAGGGTTAATCATTGTTTAGTAGTAGTTGCAGCATTATTGTTACAATTGAGGTGTGTTTGGATATGCTATGATCTGTGTTTTTTTGAGGCTTTAGTTTGGTTTTTTTCTGCATAATCAGCTTGCACTAGGTTAAGTTAGGTTAGATATATTATAAAATTTGGTAGTTTAATAGTAAAAAGTCTAGATCAATTCTCTATGCATTTCTGAGTTCTAAAAGTGGTTCTGTGCAACTGGAATTCTTAAATTTGATAGATATAAACTGCATTCAATTTTTTTCAGTCATAGACTAGCTTGAAATATCATTTAGGACAAGATATTTGCATTAGAAATCCATAAAAGTCAAAGTTAGATTGCATCTCTAATAGTCAATTGTTGAATTGGAAATAGGTTTAAGGTCTGCTGAACTTGAATGATTTTGGAGTATTTTAGGGTAAGTTTAGATACTAGATTTGCTTGATTTTATATCTCAGTTTATTAGTGTCACTTTTGCCCCCATTACCACTGAGTGTTGAGCTTATCTCAACTGCTTATTTAGCCATTGAAGTTGCTTGACTGAGACAGTGGTCTGCTATTGAATTTAGGCCTGCAATTCTGTATAAGTGATTGAATTTGTGATTTGATTGTTGTTCTGAGTTAATTTAGTGTAGTATAAGTGTTGTGCATCACCATTTTATTTCTGTTTCTGCTTATGCTTGTTCTGCTCATTCTTGTGAGCTTATTTTGAGCTTATTGCTATAATTCTGAGCTTCTGTGGATTCAGTGTGATATTTCTTGATAATTTCTGTATAATTGAGTTCATTGCATCATTCTAAGTCTGTTTTTAAAGTTCCAAACAGTTTGGATCACAAGTGCTTATTAATAAGCACTTGTGATAAGCTGATTTAACCAAATTAAGCAGTTTAACTTTTCATTTTCACTTCAAATTTTTTATCTGAGTTCCATTTTATATTTTAGATTTTCTGAAATTTTTTCAGATTTTTCTGAGTCTTTTTACTATTTTTCTCAATTTATTTTTGATTTTATTCAATTTTAAACTATTTTTAATTACCAAAAATCCATAAAAATTCAGAAAAGCTTTAAAAAATACAAAAATATTTTAGGAAATTCTTTTATAATATTTTAGAATTTTTAGAATTAAATTTTCATTTTTCCACTTTATTTTTCTATTTTTCTTTATTTTTAATTCATTTAAAATTCCAAAAATCAATTTTAATTCATAGAAAATAAAAGAAAAGTCAAAAAAATATTTTTCTTTTTTCTGAAAATTCATTTTATTAGTTTAAGATGTTTAGAAAATGTTTTCAAGTTTGTAGGTTCATTTTTCAATAAAAGTTACGTTTTAAATTTTGCGGGTGCATTTTCGTTTTTACGTTTTTTTAATTTGGTGCATAATTAGCTTGTACTCTTTGCATATTTCATAATTGTTTGTGATTACTTGAATATCTTGATTGCTATTTTCACTATTTCACTTTTCAATTCATGGTTTCACGAATCAATATTCTTGATTCCATCTGCCTTCACTGGGATACGACTCAGGTGATCCGCATTTTACGCGGATCACTTCGATATACTACTATATAATATATAAGCTGGTTTTCACACAAATCAGTAAGCATAGGATATGAATATATGAATGCTTTCACTTGATATTACATGAAATATATATGCTCCTAGGTTTAGAAAGGCCTTGGCTAAAGGCGAGAGTTAGAAAACATGAGTTGGCATTTTCCGGAAAACGGGTAGTTTAAAAGTTGGATCTCTTTAATCCTAAAACTCGTTTTGAGTGTTCTCAATTAAGCACATTACATATTCATACCTGTATTGAAAGATCCACATTTGTCGGGTAAGGGGAATGCCGACTTTCAGAATTCATCTCGACAACATCAGACGCCTGGCGCATCGCAAACGCGTTAACGCGCGGGCAGCGCGCCAGCATCACATATTGAGTCGGGGAATTTTGGATGACGTTTGTTATATTATGTGTTTCGAAGGTTTATTTGTCATCATTAAAACATTAAGGGATCTCGTCAATGTTGCCTCAATATGGTGCTTAGCCTTTAAGTCCTAAAGAGTAGCATAATTATAATTAGCAACACAAGAAGAAGAAAGAACTCTTACAGCCGCCGACCATCACAAATCTTCCTCTTACACTCCTTGACATTACACCCACCCAAGTCCAAATTTTCCTCATCAATATTAGACCATGTTGGGGAGGGTTCGGCTAAACCCTTTCTCACAAGTTGCAAACCACCACCAGGAATACCCCAAGATCGAATGGCATTAGTAATATACTCTTCCTGGCGTTGACGCTTAATAGCAGACCTACACCCAAGATTTCCAAATTATTATTATTATTATTATTATTATTATTATTATTATTATTATTATTATTATTATTATTATTATTATTATTATTATTATTATTATTATTATTATTATTATTATTATTATTATTATTATTATTATTATTATTATATCCATAGTTTTCATTGATGATAACATAGATTACATAAAAAGTAGATCCAGAAATAGATCTATCCCATAGATTACTCATACAAACAAGAAAACCTGAATCATCTAACAACTCTATCATTTTCTCTAGCTTCTCGCTTCCGCGCTTCAACGTCCCGAACAATTTTACTAAGAACGGCAAGTGCCAATGTTTCCTGGTCGTAGGGGGCGGTGGCCTGGAAAGTGAAACCGTAGAATGCCAAAGAGAGGGGAACGAGAGTAAAGGAGAAGGAAATAGAGAAAAATAGAAAAGAGGAAAAGAGAGGAATAAGAGGGAAGAAAACCTGAATCATCTAATGACTCTATCATTTTCTCTAGCTTCTCGCTTCCGCGCTTCGACGTCCCAAACAATTTCACTAAGAAGGGCAATCGCCAATGTTTCCTGGTTGTAGGGGATGCGGTAGCCTTCAAAGTAAAACCGTAGAAAGCCCAAGAGAGGGGAACGAGAGGAAAGGAGATGGAAATAGAGAGAGAGAGAGAGAGAGAGAGAGAGAGAGAGAGAGAGAGAGAGAGAGAGAGAGAGAGATTGATCGCAAGCCATAAAGAGGAAAAGAGATGAAAGAGATGGAGGAGGAGGAGGCGACGGCTGAATAAGATCTAGGTTTAGGGTTAGAGGCAACTGAATAAGATCTGTTGTTACTAGTTCAAGTCTATTATTATTATTAACAAACTTATTGATAGTAATCTAGCATTTTATTGTAAATATATTTGATCTATTATACATAATATAACAATTATAACATCTATGATGAGTTTATTTATTATATTCGAATTATATATGAGATAAGATGATTTTTTTAAGGTTAAATATTGTCT